>APFE031447349.1:0-34963 GCA_000404065.3 Pinus taeda | reverse complement strand
TCCAGCATCCGGATTGAACTTGGGTAACCATTTTTTGGGGTAATCGGGTAAAGGATGTAAAGGTGCAGGCATGGTGACTGCACCAAGACTTCTCCATGGTCTTTGGGCCATTTTAGGATTACCAACGATCGCTTGTGGTGTTCCAGGTGCCTGAGGGGGAGGTGGAATTACAGACTGAAAAGATTGTGATGCTTGAGATGAAGTCCCTTGGTGAACAACAATATGAAGTGGTGAAGTGGGTGTATGAATTCGTACAGGTGATGATGAAATGGAAGATGATGGGGAAAAGGTTTCGCTACCAGAACCTTCAGCGGTCTTTTTGATCCTTTTCCTTTCGGGTAAAGGAAATACGGGTGGTTCAATACCTAGCTTTTCGCTTTGGAGTCTGGTAAGGTGAGGGGGTAGGAAAAATTGTGAAGTCTAACTGCCTTGTGATACTTTAGATCTAGGAGGGGAAATTGAGAAGCCTTGAAGTTTTTGGATGATGGATTCAACTTCAGGGGACTCCGAACTTAAGTGTTCTGAAGTATGGTGTAATTGAGCAGTAGTGGTTGATTCCTCTTCATCTCATCTGGATACTGGAGATTCAGAATGTGAACGAGATGTCCGAGGAGAGGCGGAGGGTGAGTTACTCTTTGAATGGTTTGTAGGTGTTGGCTTACTCGCCATTCATAGCGGATTGCCCTCCTTCTAGCGCCAGAAATGTTGATGGCCTGAAAATCGCTGCCACAACATTGGGGGATAACCACCCGGTCTGGACCTGAGTACAGCTCGTTTTCCGTTTGGGATGGTGGCTCCGACTGGAGATAACGGGACCAGTTTCCCGATAATAAAATAAAAGGGATGGATGGGTGATGAATAGTTTGCTTAAGTGATAGGCGACTAGCTTATTCTATTGACAGAAATAGGGAAACTAATACTAATCCTGGGAACAACTTATTCATCTAGAAAGCAGCATTAAATAATATTTATCTATCTAACAGGCATGTAGATGACTCTATAAAATAAATAAGAGACATTCAATCATTCAAATATTACTTCATATGAATAGTCACAATGAAGCGATAAACACAAATTACTGCATTCACTGTTTATATCATCGATACATATATACGATTGAAAAGGAAAACCAATAGTGGAATGCATAAAAGATGCTGCGAAAAGCACATATATATATAAGCGATAATAGCAAGAGCGATTTAAACAACAATTCATATAACAAAAATGAGTACAGACGTAGATAATAGTACCATGTGAGCTGCAGATCAATCCGAAATATCAATTGCTATTCAAAATTCCTTCTTCAACACAGAAATGCTTTTAAACAATGAAAATAGCGCACATTTGCATAAAAAGCTTTCTCATTAAATTCAGAATAATTGGTCCAGTTTCATAAAAAATATCCCTGAAGTACAATAGTGCAACTTCCGGGTTTAAGTCATATACAAAACTTTACGACCCTTTCTAAATGCATGAAAGGGTCTATAAATACTACTAAGCTAAAAAAATCTATCAAACAAAATCCTATTAAATTGGTATCAGTAAGTGCGATCTATTTCTCTGGGGCGATCTGGCAGTCGGCGATGTGAGTCATGACTCAGGATGTTTGCCCTTAAACCTGAGATGACTTATCGCAAGCATCGGCTCCACTTCTGGCGGTTTGTTGAGGCGCAAACTGAATTGGGCGGCGAAGGTGGCATCCTGAATGTCGGGTATAATATACCCGACAGCATCCGTAAGGCATTTCAAGGCAGCTCTTTGGCTGTATGGCTTGATCAAGAAAAACCAATAAGCATCCCATGTCAAACTGTTGATTCCAACGATTAATCTTGCATTTTTCTCTAGCTCCAGGTAGCATGAGTGCTCCAACATATTTGTCGCTGTTAATTGGCCTGGAGTACATTGGGAAATCAAATTAGACAAATAAAGTGTATTATTTACTAATTGAACCAAATTTCCAGTGGTTGTTTTGCATCTGGAAATTTCTCTTTCTACCTTCATTAGTTGCGATTGCCATTCTGTGAATAATATTTCTTTGTGCGATTCCGGAATTCTCGGTATATTAGTCTATATCGGAATCCTGCCATTATATAAAGTTTGTCAGTGTTTCTTCGGCCTGATCCAAATCGGTCCTTGATTTTTCTACCTTTTCGCTTATGGATGCTACCAACTCACACAAAGGTTCTGCTTGTGTAATCTGCTGACATAGTAGCTTAATCTGATTAATCAATGCCTTATTTTACTGAAGCGCTTCTGCTTTGAATTCGTCTACCTGAGGGAGCTTTTTCATTTGCTCAATTTGAGTGGTCAATTGAGCAATTGGCTCATCTTTTGCTTTCATTGTTCCCTCAGTTGATATTCTTAATTTCTCCAGTGCCGCCGATAGCTCCTTTTGCCTTTGGATTGCGCCTTCATCAATCCTCTGCTTTTGCTCTTGTAATTGTTTGGTCAACTGATTATTGTTCTGTTGCTGCACTAGCAATTCTTGCTCCGCCTGCTCTGCCTTCTATTGAACTTCTGATAATTTCGCCTGTAGTGAAGAGATGTATTGGTCCTTGGTCTTCAATAAACTACTTACCTCTGATGCTTTATCAATGGTTGCTACTGAATATGCTCCAGCAAATTGCGATAGCTTGGTTAAGTCATCGGAGGGGTCGAATTCCTCTTTCCATACAACATTGCCCGTTACTGTCAATTCAGGGAATGGGGAAGGTTGATCAACTCTTCTCCTTTTCCTCTGTTGCTTTACAACAGCTTTATGCTTAGGGCTATAAAATACATCCAAAGGGGGAATCTCTTCAATTTGCAAAATGATTTCTCCCGTTGGACCTTTAGGAATTATCTCTGTTTCTTTTGATTTGGGTAGGCCGCTGGTTTCGCCCGAAACTGGTTTCGATGTCACTTCTTGCGTGTCGCCTTCTTTAGAAACCTCATCATCTTTCGAGCAGTCTAGGTTGCTGATAATTGTACGAAATTGCTGCCATTACTGTAGAAAATTCGGATCAACCAGTATATCATTATTGTTTTTAGAGCTGCTCTCTTCTTGGGCTTTTGCCTGGGTTTCTTGTCGCTGCACATTTTCGTCGATTACTTCCTGCCGCTGGCTATGCACTTCCTCCTACTACTTTGTTGTAGTAGGAGGTGGCGTATTACTTTGTTGTTCAGGCTCACTTGATCTGGTTTTCATCGAAACAGTCGCTAACAGGTCTAGAGGAAGAGTTTGCAACCTCTATTCTCTAATTCTGTTAAATTCGACTAGCCCTTTATCGTTATACACATTTCTAGCAAGCGACTTAACTTGATACAACGATTCGGCCGATGCAAACAAATCCTCGAATCTGTCTTCTTTGTGCTCGACCTTGGCAAATTTGGCCTGGTCGAGCGCATTGTAAGCGATCTTCCTCGGATCATACTGCCTGCTTGGCAGAGTAGCCAGAGTGAGCAAATTCATTTTCCCAGCTTCCTTCTCTACATGTTTAATATCATGCAGGGTATAAATGCCAACCTGTAAGGGAAAAGAATACCAAACATGTTTTTTCGCTCTTTTCAGGGTCTGAGTAACCCCTTCAGCATTGATTTGATAAGCTACTTCCCTGGCAAGTAACTTATCGGGGATGTAATGTGGTAGCACATGCGGCCTGGCCTGACTGCCAAAAACTATGATGTAGGTGAATTTCTCCTCCCCAAACCAGCTTCCTACTGCAATCAAATCTACCCCTGCTTGGTCAGAAATCTTTGGGGCAGGTTTATCAAAAATGGAATAATGAATTGGCAACATAAAACCGTTGCAGATTTGATAAAGATGGTGCTTATAATTAGTGGGGGCTTGCGACGTCCACCTCCATCCCAGTACAGGAAATTGAGAATTAAAACACAACACATCCATCACATAGGCACTGTAATAGAATGGAGGAATAACCCTTTCTGTGACACGGTAGTTAGACCTGAAATCAAGGATGGCTTTGGCTAACTTGTCGGATAATATAACTGCCCAATCCATAATTTCGCCACTACATGCCGCCTCCATTAAGGGTACCATTTCTATGGTAAAATTGGCAGAGTCATGCAATCCCCATAGTCTACACATCATAATTCCAGCATAGCAGTAAGGAGAACATAGGGAGTCAACTGAGTACTTACCCGAGGTTTCATGCTTGTGTTTCGCTGGGTTCTGTCTCCAGCCTCAAATTGGTTCATTCTCGATCTCGTTCTCTTCTCGAAATTTCTCCAAAAATGCCGCATTGTATTTTTTCTCTTCTGCCGGTAGGTGATACATTAGCCTTAGATCTTCGGCTCGAAAAGAACCAAAGATCCTCCCATCCGCAGTGCTAAACAATCTGTTGATAATTGGGAGCTCTTGGATTTCCCATCTTACCACATCCGTGTATGGGAGAATTTTCTCCCGGGCCACTATTCTATGCAGAAAGGAGTCGGCCAAGTCTTTTAAATTGGTGTCGGATTTACTGGTATTATCGCATGAGATTTCTATCTCGGTCACCTTCAACTCTTCTGGTTCAATCAAATTGTACGTCCCTTGCCAAGTGGTCCTGGTAAGTCCCAAGCACGTTGTGTCTGATATAGGCCCTTTGTTCTTACCGCTAGGATCAACAACAGCTTGCCCCACGGCTGGCAAAGCAGTAGGCATTGTGGTCTTCTTGGACTTCTTTCCCATCCCACTTTCTTTTGTCTCTATGGAAGAATCCTACACAGAGCGAAAGATAGGCGTAATACAGGCAACAATAACATGAATTGAACAGAATGAAGTATATATATCTGGATGCATTCATAGCGATCAATTGACTTAAGGTGGCTTTTGGATCAAATCCATGGATGGATCGCAAGCCTGTTGTTCTCATTAAATGTTCGTTATGGCCTGTCAATCTTGTTAATTCCAGTCGCTTCGATTAATGGCCAAATGATTCATTTGAAGCATGCCTTGGGCGATTTGGTAGTTTGAACGCGGATGAGCGGCTTTTCAAAGGATATTGCCTTAATTACGAATAAATCATATTAAACTGCCATTTATGACTTTTTCTTTGAAAACTGTGCTTTTTTCCATTTTCGCAATCGGGCACCAGGGAAATGCTAAGTTATTACATTGGTCTCATTTGGAATCCACAATCACCGATAGCGATATCGCATCGCGTCGGGAATAGCTAGCAATGTCATTTAGAATGAGGCCATGGTGAGTCATCGATTGCCGATTTCGCATCACATCGGAGCAAAGGTTGTTACTTATGTTACTTTATGCTTTTGTCGATATCCGATAGCGATTTCGCGTCGGCGAAAACCAAGCTTTCCAGTAAGTTGTTCCTTCTTTGTCAGTGCGATATGCGATCTTGCGATCGCTTTATCGCAATGATAAAGATAAATCATTTTATGTTGGGGTTTTTTGATCGGCCCTTTAATAATGTTTCCTTTTACTCGAGCCTTTTTTGAAACAGAACTCTAAATTGATACCAATTTGAAACAAAAATTAAAAGGGACCCATTTCACATTATATTTTTAGAATAGTAATGATGTGAAATGGGGGGTTGTTGTATGGCACAACAGGCTCCCGGGGATTTTCGCTGGTCGGCTTTGCCGCACTCTTCGCTCAGAGAAATGCTTGTTTTTAGCAGGTTAGTTAATTTTTGAATTCGTTAACATCTCATCAAATGATAGTGTTATCTTCCTTTGTGGAATCTGGATAAAAATTTAAAGAATAAAATTATGATGTGGGGTATATCTTTATCCATTTTATTAGAGAGAATATTAGCACTTATCAAAAGGTTTTGAATACTAGTTTACTATTTTAGTCCGAAGTCTAAATACTGGCATTTTGTTTAAAGACTGAACACCTCCCCAGAGGTCTGTTTTTGGTATTCTCCTTGATTTCACATGTCGGGGTCTGTTAATTTGGGCTGATCGTGGGTATCCATTTACAAGCTAAAGAATTATTTTTTCATATCTAAACATGTTCAGACATACATTTCAAGATAGGTCCCTCGTGGTGTGTTTATGAAATATTTTGCTGTTGTATTGTATGTCCTATTGTTTCATCCTGAATATACTCTGTATTCCTCTGAGTTTTGATGCAAGAGGTGAAATTTATCTGTTTTACTTGGGATGGTCATGTCAATCTTGAGGCAATTCCCCTCCCTTTTTCCTATAACAATTCCATGTAGATGACTGCTCCATGGAGGATTGGTGGTATTCCTGGCTGAGATCTGCATGCTCCATCGACATCGCTTGTCTCCTGGTCTTTCCGGGCTGGAACCCATTTCTCGGGTACCAGAAACCTCTGTCGTATACAATTCTACTTTTCAGGACAGTCTCGGGCAAAGGATTTGAGATTCAAATCTTATGGTTTTCAGGGGCAATGGTACTTTAGGGAATGATGTCAGATCTTGTGGGACAATAGAACCCGTTATTTTTTTGAAACACCTTTCATTCTGTCTAATGCTACCTCATGTTAATGTCACTCACCTTTAATTCTGAAGGCAACTGGCCTTTTTTTGTTTTTTCTCTCCTCTTGGAAAGGGAGCTTCTTATTCTCGAGGCTTCCTTATGTTAGTCCTTTCGTCAGGTAAAGCTTTGTTTCCTCTTTTGAATAATTATTCTCTAGGTAATATATTCAGACAAGGTCAGGTCACATTTACTGCCAGATTTATTACGTGATCCGATATATCTACTTTAGGTCTTCCCAGTACTCCTGTTAAGACAGGGAGTGGACTTTTCAAATTTGGATTTTGCGTCAGATGCATCGGACACGGAGGCCATGATCCACGCAGCTATCCAGGCTTAAACCTGCCAGGGTGTCGCCATGCTATCAAATGACTAGCAATCCACGCTGGATGATGTGATTGTCTGAACCTCGTTACCTACTGATGACATGGATGGTAATGGTCAGTCATGGGCAAGATTAAGTCTCGAAGGCAACCAAAACGATGTCCAACAAAAGGAATTTGTAGATTGCGAGCCTTCAAACTGCTATAAAAAAGAACCTGAAACCCGTCAAAACTATCCCCCTGCCAGCAGTGATCAAGTTAGACAATATTTACTTTACGGATCGTATTGCAAGCTTACAGGAATATGCTCTAGTTGGCCGATGGCACTTTCCAGAGATGGATGACACAAAGATGCGAAATTGGCTCAAGCATCAATGGAAACCTCTGATCGGCTATACTCACATTGTAGCTAAAATGATGAAAGAATGGTATTGCTTTCATTTTCTGAGTGTTTGTGACTTGGAAGCCATTTAGAATCGCCCATGGGTATATGGAAGGAGTTTTCTTGCACTATATAAGTGGTAAATTGGTTATAATCCGTTGAAGAATACTCCTACTAATAACTTGATATGGGTCAAACTCCCTAGACTTCCCCTGAAGTTGTGGTCTAAGGAAACTTTAACAGAGATAGGAAATGCCATAGGAAGATGTGTATATGTTGATCCTAGATGCCTAGGGGAAAAAAATAAATGTGTAGCCTGGATTCTCATAGAAAAATATTACATAGGAGGGTTCCCTAACCACATCGAGATATCTTGGAGGGATTTAAAAATAAATCAGAGATTGGATTTTTGAGGAGTCCCCTTCAGATGTTCAGCATGCCATAGGACGGGACACCTAATCAAAAGTGCTCGCAGTGCCCTGTTCCTATGAACCAAAAGCATCATAGAAATTTCCAGTCTACAACAAATAAATATAGGATGAAGTCTCCATCCTCAGGAATGGTGAAATTAACTCCCTCAATAAGTTTGTCTCCATAAAATTTTGGCGATCTACAAAGGGTTATTAATCTTGAAGAAATTTCTCATCAAACCCCACCTTCCTTTAAGAAGTCAAAACCTCAGGATATAGCTTCTCCATCAATCCCCCCCTGGAACCTACTTCTGATAAAGAAATCCCTCTTCCTCCCCTCGTCCCTCAGCCATTCAAAGATTTTAGTATGGACCCCCATAATACCTTTATTACATCTTCCTCTTCATCAAAAAAGAAGGAAATGACTCCATCTGGAAAAGGAAAAGAAACTATGGTTTCAGCTACTCCTTTAATCTCCCCTGTTTCTTCCCCTACAAATTCGATTGGTAGTGACCTGGACTATCTTCTAATGAACTCATACCCCTTACTATTCTTAAACCGGGGAAGCCATCCTCTCCTCAAATAAGCCCAAACTCTGTAAATAACATTACGATGAGGAGGAAAAATAACAGGGCTAGTAGACATTTTAGGGGAAGGGTTGATGGAGCAGGCAAAGGAGTATGTAATCTTTCTCTTATAGATGATCCTATCATTGATATGTCAGAAAAAAGGCCTCTTAGAGCAGGTATGGCAGGAAAGATTCCTAAATGACTTTCATCATATCTATGAACATAAGGGGTCTCAGGGCAGACTAGAAATTTTTGGCCCTAAAGAATCTCTTCTATTCAGAACAACCTAAAATCATATTAATCCAAAAAAGCATGCATAACACTCTTGTATCTATTTCCTATTTCAGGAAAATGTTCCCCACCTGGCATATAACTGCTTCGAAAGAAAATGGCCTTTCTGGGGACCTGGTGGTTTTATGGGATCCTGATTGGATCAGAACAAAAGCATATAGGTTCTTTGTGGGTATTCTCATCTCAGCATCAATTAAGGGGAAAGACTATCCGATCTACATTCTGAATATTTCCGCTCCTTACAAAAACAAATTGCCATTCTAGGAGAAATTATTTGCATCAAATTTTTTTTATATCGAATCTTTGATGATTGTAGAAGATCTAAATATCACTTTAAACTCTGATGAAACATGGGGTAATAGTAGGGAAAATTATCCTCTTGTAGATCGCATCACATATGAGCTATTAAACATAAATCTTGTTGACATAAGCCCTCCCAAAATGCTTCTGACATGGGACAATGGAAGGATTGAGGAGGCTTATATAGCTAAAAGACTTGATAGATTTATCGTACATGTTAGCATAATATATAGATTGGGCATGCCATTGTCAACAATTGGTAATGTGTTTATATCAAATCATAGACCGATACTTCCAAGTTGGAGAGGAAAGGGTTTCAGAAAAGGGTATTCATTCAAATTTAACAGGTTATGCTTCGAAGAATCAAAGTTTAATGATGTCATAATAAGAACTTGGAAGGAGATTTCATCAACAGATAATATGCCCCCTTTTTTGACCTTTAGGGATAAACTCTATTCCATTAGAAAGGTTGTTAAGGAATGGCAATTTAAGAAAAGGCAACTGAACAGAGCATCCCTTTGGGAAATACAAATGGAACTGGACAACATCTATGTAGTCCTAGCTGCTCATCTACTCCCTTTCAATATGTGATGTCGTATAAAAGAGCTTCAAAAGAAAAAATAAAAATTCTAGAGCAGGAGGAAGCATTTTGGAGATTAAAGAGTAGGGCTATTTGGCTTAAGGAAGGTGAAAAAAAACTCTATATTGAAAATAAGTGATGGAAAAGGGGGCTTCCTATACTTTCAGCAAGACATCTCAAATGAGGCTATGAGATACTTTGAAAATCAATACGAGAGAGCTGGGGACTGTAGGATAGAGGACATTCTATGGGGCATTGATTTATTCTCACAAATGTTTGATGATGGACACAACGAGCAACTTTACCAGCCAATAAGTGAGGAAGAGCTGTTAGAAACAATGAAATCTTCCAAGAGGGATAAGTGTCTTGGCCCAGATGGCTAGACGATTGAACTCTTCATCCATTTTTTTGATCTTATAAAATATGATTTGCTAAGGATTGTAGAAGCTTCCAAAATATCAAGTAGCATACACCAGATAACTTCCTCCACTCAAATAGCTCTCATCCCAAAGAAAGAGGAAGCAGAATCCTTTGAAGATTTCAGGCCAATATACCTATGTAACATTTCCTTCAAAATCATTTCGAAAATTATTGCTAAAAGAATCAAAGAAACTTTATCAAGGTTCTTAACAAAGGATTAGCACGGTTTTTTAAAAGGAAGAAATATTTTGGACGCAGTTGAAAACACACAAGAAAGCTTGTTTTCCATGCATACTAAAAAAAGTGAAGCAGTCATTTTCAATATTGACCTTTGAAATGCATACGATTGCCTGGATTGGGGTTTCATTAGATGCTTACTTACAAAGATTGGATTGAGAGCCAATATGATAAACTGGATCATGGCATGTGTTGAGAAGGTGAACTATGCTATCATTATAAATGGGATTCCATCCTCTTACTTTCTAGCTGCCAGAGGATTGTGCCAAGGCTGCCCCCTGTCCCCTCTATTGTTTATCTTGGTAATGAATTCTCTAAGCCTCGACATCAACAAGGCAGTTAGTGAAAACAGGTGTCACCCACTGAAGACTTGTAGAAACACTTATTTTTAGATGATATACTTATTTTTGGAATTCTATGCAGACTCACCTGGGTATGCTTATATGACATCCTAAAAAACTTTCAAAAGGCCACAGGACTACAAATAAATGAATCAAAGTCAGTGATCCTCCATAATGATGTCAACTTGGAAATAGTAGAATGGTTATCTTCGTTGTTCGGGATAGAGGCACGGTCCATTAAGCATGGAATAAAATACTTAGGATTCCAGTTAAAAGAGAAGGGATACTATAAAATGGACTACCAATGGATATTAGATAAGTACTATAAAAAGGTATGAGTATGGCAATACAAATGCCTATCAATGGCAGGAAGAGTTATCTTGGCTCAATCAGTTCTAATACAACTTGCAGTATACTAGGCTCACCTATTTTTTTCCTCCTGCAAGTATCATTCAGAAGATGAATAAGTTAAGTGCAAACTTTATATGGGGCAGCCAGTCAGAAAAAAAAAATTCACCTATCTAAATTATCTCATATCTCTTTGTCGAAGAACTTTGGTGGATGGGGCCTTCTGGACTTGCAGACCTTCGGAAAGGCACTCTTATGCAAATAATTGTGGAGAGGGATTTATGGAGAGGGTCCCTCGATCAACACAATAAAAAAGAAATATATGGGCAATAAAGATATCTCATACTGGTTGCGAAGGATTGGATCCACATATGGGTCAACAATATGGTTGAGTTTTCACAAGATAGAATAGTATTTCCTAAGGAATTTAGCATGGAGTTTCAAGTCCGGTAGCAAGATCCTCATTGGAACAGATCATTTCTTGAGCAGACAGAAGGAAATCAATTTGCCTCAGACACTCCTAAATTTTTTCCATAGGAAATGTTTTTTCTATTGGGACAAACTGATTTCAGAATGGCAGGGCCCTTTCCCTCTATGGAAAGAGGCTGACAATATGGGGATGTCAGATATCTTAGCTTGGCAATGGAAGAACATCAGAGGCTGCTTGAGAAATTGTGGCATATATCGTTCTTTAGAAAGTGACGTTCTTATCTAGAAGGATTCAAAAGGTATCACCCTCATTCGTGTAAAGGACATTTACCAAAATATGATAGGCTTAAAGTTTGCTCTTCCTAGTCCAATATTCCCAACAATCTTTTGGAAATCTAGCTGTGCTTCCAAAATGATTTTCTTTTCATGGCTGGTCTTTCACAACAAAAATTTATCATGGGAAAATTTGAAAAAGAGGAGATGGCATGGACCAAGTGTGTGTTTAATATGCAAATCTGCTGAAGAAAGTAACTGCCACATGTTTTTTATTGCCATGGTAAACTCTGTAAAATATTTATGGATTCCCACATATTTCTCATGCATGTACAAAATAAGCGTTCCTTTGGTGGAGCCGACAGAAGGAATCTTGGAAGCCGATAGTTATTATCACCCTCTAGTGCACATGGAGATGGAGAAACAATTTTATCTTCAAGGACAATAAAGAGCCTTTCATGGAAATTTTACATAATATCGTATCTCTTTATGACTCCTTACCGCAAAAGGCTCACAAGAAAAAAAAGTTTGATCATAAAAAGCATGCACATGCTCACACAATGTTCCCAAGAGCATATTTCGATGGTGCTGCACAAAATGTATCTTGTGGTTGTGGGGTACAGATCATCATGAATGAAAATGTACAATATCTCATTTATTGGAATGGGGGAAAGGGCTCTAATTGCAAAGCTGAGGTGATAGCTCTCACAGGCCTTTTAAATGTTTTCCTTTTCCTTAACATTCATGCAGTTTCAATTTTCAGAGACTCCAAAGTCATGGTTGATTATGTATGAGGAAAAAACCATATCTGCAAGCCTCACCTTGTAGGCTAGATGGATAGAATCATGTTCTTTTGGAGAAGGATGAAAGGATGCTCCATTCAAGATATTTAGAGATCACAAAACCAGCAAGAAAATATCTTATTCTATGGGAGTCAAGTATTTGGAACATGAAGGTAAAGTCTGATAAGGAAACTTTCTCTATCCAAGAATTTTCCTTCATAGGTACTTAATTTCAAAACTTTGCTGAACTCAGGTATGCCTCTTTTTGTTTCCTTTTTGCCTCTTCCCCCTACTGAATATTTTTTTTATGTATGGTCAAAGTACAAATTGAAATTTCTGAATAGTGCTGCTTCTCCTCTGAGAATCTAATTCTCCTATTTTCCCCTCTATGAGCAATGTAAAATATTTTATTTTGCATCTTTTTGACAGCTCAATAGACTGTCTATTTTTCTTGGAAATCTTATCTTTTTGCTGGGATTATGCTTCCCATCTCATCTAAATATTTATGACACAGATTGCTCCAGTTACAAATAACCCATATGAAAAACTTCATGTCAATGTACAATTTGTTCATTATATATCTTATATAATACAATTATGCTTTTTTGACTTTGAAAAAATAATTCGCTACATATTGCAATTGGATAAAAGATTTTAGTGACATATATTCAATGGCGGTCCTTTTTAAACTCTTAAGAAATCATTATTAATTCAATCATAATAAAAATATAAAATTCTATGATGGATGCGGAGCGAAGGTGTTGCGGAGAGCATAGGTATTGTGGCGACTAACTGTTAATTATTGATAATCTACAAAATGTGTAGTTTGTAAGAGTTAATATTTAACTCGAGGAATGGAGTACTTCGCATAAAGATCAATTTAAGTTAATCTCCTCACATAACTACTGCAATGAATAGTGATTTAAAGGAAGAAGTGACTGAGAATTTGTATTTGCTTTTCTGAAGGGAATTTTGAGAGTAAATATTTTTGATATCGAAAACAGTTTACCACGACATTTTTAATGGCACATTAATTCAATGTATCGGTGGGTGAACTGTTATTTAACCTAAACTAAATAGAAGCGGTGAGACCAATGTATTTGTTAGGTTTTATATTAAGGATAATAATTTGGATCAGAAATTAGGGTCAATTTTTTGAATTTAGAAAATTAAAACATAATTTGGTAAATTAATAGTAAAAATAACTAGTGTCTAAATTTGATGATATATTTAAAATTTAATTGAGCAAATCAACAAGGTGAGAGTGTTATGTCTCTTTTTTTTAATTTTTATTGATTAGATTAAAGTGGAAGAAATATAAAGAAAGTTTATTATATTTTCTATGGGTGGATATAAAGGAGTTCATCAAATTAACCATATAAATATCATTTTGCAAATAAAAGTCTTTTTGTCTAAGAGAAAGAAATGTGAAATCATTCAAATTTAACTATACATGTCATTTTACTCACAAAAATATGTTGGTAACAAAATTTGTTGGGTTCAAATGGTTTATGCAAAGAAAGGAATGTTAAATGATAAATTTTAAAATGAAATAAATTACACAATTCCATAAACACACATATACTTAAATGTTAATTCCCTAAACTATTAGTGTATCTTTTTATGGCATAATATTAAAAAAATACCTAATTAAATTTAAAAAACATAATTAAATATATTTTTAAAATAAATATATAATTAAATAGATATTATTTAATATATAATTAAGTTATACATAAATGTTAATAAAAATAAACCTATCAACATCATCCACCTTTTAGCTTGTCAACACATTTGAGTAAGATAGTATCAACTGTATTGGTTCTCCCTACAAACCCTCGGACTTTTAGCTTACAATGTTTTCTCTCATTAAAGAAACAAATAAGAAAATGTGGGGGGCACGTGATTTTCGTTAGTTGCAAACTCTCGTACTGTCCTGGTCATGAAATATTGCATTCTCCTTCTACGTACATTAGTTGTTTCCAGGAAATGAAGCAATGCAACCGAACGGTTCTCGGCCTCATTTGCTGACAGTCTCACAGTTCCAGGATTGATTTATAAATCGTTCAATGAATTTACTAACCGTCGCACATGGTTCATCCAAATACGGAGTCGGATAATCCACGTAGTCAACCATACCTATTTTTTAGAGACTTGATGGAAAATATTTTCCCCGAATAAAAAATGATAAATACAAGGCAATAATTCGACAAAATATGATGTGATGTTTTGGAATAGGTTAATTGTTTGACATGGCATCCAAAAATTAGCAGGGCTACTGTTGAAAACAAGTAGGGTCAATGTTTTACAATCGAGTTGAAGTGAATTGCTTGACATGTCATGGAAAAATTAGAAGGAATGCTATTGAAAAGTAGTGTCAATGTTTTAGAATCCAGTTGTAATGTGTAATAGACATTACATGTGCTGCACTTCAAGTTCATGTCTTAAACCTGGGTGACAAAATTCTCATTACCTGACGTGCTACAGTCAGGTAAATGTTTCAATGTGTCGCATTACACTAGTCAAAATTTTTATCTTGATTGTTTCAATTGTCTCATTCATCGAATTGTATTATTCATCGAGATATATCATTCACCGAAAACCAGACGAAGGAAAGGTAAAATAAATTTACTATCATGAGAGCAACACCATATGCCTTTCCAAGTATTTGTTACAGGTGTATTTTGATATAGTTTCACATAGTAATTCCATCTGATAACAGTTTCATGCTTTGAATAGTGTTTTAACCATAGTACGACACTCATAATAGACTAATCGTTCTGCAGTGATGGTCTGAGACAATAACAGCAAAGTCAAACCATTAACTTAGTTCTTATATCTATGAATAAGGCTACTAAAGATTGTGATGTTTTAGAAACACCAACTAGTATTGTTAGCTTAAGTCAAGCATACGACGTTTCATCTGAACTTTTTAGCATGTAACATTAACATTCAAGTTCAAATCTCATTTGTACAATTTGGTTCCATTAACTAAAACCTAATCAAGTTCACATGCATCATGCATGTTGAGATGATGTTTACATTCTAGGGAGTGCTCAACTACGGAGGGTACTCTCAACTTTTAAAACCTACCGTTTTGTTATAGGTACTCACAACTTTTAAAACCTATCATTTTGTTATGCATTATATGTCAGATCAGAAACACTAATAATTTTGCTAGTCACGGGTCACGGAGTCGTTTACTTTGGCAATTATTCTTAATTTAGTAAAATTATGTAATGTTTTTTAAGTTGATGTTTCACTATTTTTAGATTCGATAGCTAGAAAGTCAGGTTGGATTTGAAAGAGATGTGAACAATAAATGTTGGATTTGAAAATGATGTGATCAGTAAAGTTATTGTGAAGCAATGAGTAGTTTTTTTTATAAATAAAAAGTTGGAAGTTATTTGGCAAATAAATAATAGAGTTAAGATATTCTCGGATTTGAAATAAATGTGAACAATAAGGTTATTGTGCTGTAATAAATATATTTTTTTTCAGAAATAAAAAACTGGAAATCTCTTGGGAAAGAAACACTAGAGTTAAGAGATTCTTGCCAAAATTTGAAAACCACTATTGATAGATGAGTTAAGATAAATCTTCTCTTAAATATCTCTTAAAAATCAGTAGGAGGAAACAAAAGAAAGTAATATGACCAAAGGGAAAGGTTAATAAATCACTGAATTGGAGAAAAACACTATGTATGAATAAAATAAAGCTCAGCCCTAGAGAAAGCAAGCTTTAAAGAAAGAAAGAAAAAACATTTTTTTTGGGAAAAAAAGAAATCCTAAACAAGTGGGTTGGGAAACCTAAAAGCCAGACACTGTTATAATTTGCTAGGGAAAAAGATTGATAAAATAAATTAGTGAGGAATGAAAGAGGTTCTTGATTCCATTAACAAGAATAAACATATCTCAGCTGAGGGAGAATTGGTGAATTCAGCTCATGGTCAGTGGGAAAGTGTGGTTTCCCAAATGGATTCCCACGGGCTAATAGAGTTAGAAAATCTAGATTCATTTAGTTTTTTCTATTGAAGAATGGTGTATATGAATTTTTAGAACATATGCATGTAAACAATATCTTATTAAGCTTTAGTTACTGGTCTGGATGAAGTTATAGTTATATAATATGCTTAGGATTATATTGAGTCTCAGTCACTTATCGATTTAGGCATATGGTTGCAAAAAGGCTGTATTTGTATGTGTGTAGAGACTGGTATTTTAAATCTGTTATAAACTCTCATCTTCGAGATGACTATGAGAAGTATATGTGTTGAAAAGTAAACAATAGAGATAATGATATGCAAAGTGGTATCCTCTAAGCAAGTAGGGTTGCATCTTTTTTCGGTAAATAAAAAAAGAGAATTTAGAACATCCATTATTTGGTAGCGTATATCCTGATATATGAGAGTTAAGATGTAGCGCATCCATGAACGTACTATTTTCAATAATGTTAATGAAAACAAGCTAGTGTAACTTCACATTGAAAACATAATTTAAGAAAAGAGGAAAAAAAGAATATATCATTAAGCGATATTCATTCATTAAACAAGAATAAATAGGTAATCAATTATAAACTGGTAAGAACTTGCATAATAGAAAATTTAATGCGTGTTTTTATTCTTATTCACACGGAGTGTCGCCTTTAACATCTCATTTCAAATCATAAGTGAAACCAGCTACTTATACATGCCATATTTCTAAATATGTAATAGGTGTTCCATCTAGAAATTATAAATTACGAACAATGAAGAAAACTAAATGAAAAAGCCTTGTAATGAGACCAGAGAAGAAATGCACTTGCCAATTGCGAAATTAGAAAAGAGAAATCAGGCTCACCTTTTTTGCCCAACATTGAGCACGCTTAGGCTAGGGAATGTATGAAGGAACTACAAAACATGTAGTAGAAAGCCGTCTCTAATAGTAATTAGACCAACACACAGTAATTGAAAGAAGGATGTAACCATTCTCATAACAAGCATCGGTTACGTAAAAGAAATTACATTTAACCCTCAAAAGGTTCAATAAAATATATATAATTTTCTAATACCTTGTTATACAACGTATGTCATGATTAAAGACCGTTAGATACATATGTAATTAAACTGTACATCAGATGTCGCCAGATAGGGTGAATGCTAGCTAGACGATTCTCTCCAAATTTATCTGTTGATTTCTTTCCCTAAGAGAGACCATTTTACATTAAATAATCAAAAGCAGAAATTGGGTTCAATTGATCCCTGCGCCAGGATCGCAAAACAAGGAATCCATGGGGACGATGTGGAAAACTGACCTGTATGCCCAGTGGGAAGATGTTAGAGGCAGAGCTGCTTGTTTTATGAAGCGAGTTGGTCATGACAATGTTATACCTACCACCATAAATAAATTAAAAAAAAGGGAGTGAGTCTCAGAAACAGAACTTGATGAAATGGAAAAGAAAAAAAAAAACTTATGACAGGACAAGGTTGTACATGTAAATTTGAAGCGCTTGGGCATCCTGTTCCTACATAATCCCCATTATTGTCATTAATATAGAGAAAGTGAATGCATTTATAGATGTCATACGAAGGGAATAAAAACCAACATTAAAGACTTTGAATAAGAATGGGTAGGCAATGCATTCTCCGAGGGTTTGAAAGTCCAACCCGTTTAGAAGAATTATGGGTCAAAATGGTTATGACTCCACACCCCTGTTGGAAACGATTCGGAAAAACCCTTAACTACCAACAATATAATAGTTCCTACCCATTCCTATATATAACATAAATGAGAACAAATTTATGCTTTGGAAATTAAATTAGACTTACGAGTACTCAAAGAGAAGTGGGGAGCAGTGTTCAAAATTGAACCCTTCCTAGCCCTTCTTTGGGCTCCTAGCCTTTTCTAGAAGGGCTAAAAATAAATTACACTTCTAAAAAGGAAATATCAAAATCACTCATCAATTACAAAGGTTAGATTAATTTTTTATATTTCAAAAGAAGAGAAATATTTTTAATAACCTGTCAATACTTTTTTAAGTTTACCATAATTTCAAGTTTGTACTAGCACATAAATCACTCTCACTAGTGATAGTTTCGTAGAAGAGACCAGTGAAAGTCCAAATAACCTCACACAATTTAATAGTTATGTCATGATTTGGGGATGTTTTCGTGAGCCCTCCAACTTACGCCAACATGATGCAACTTGCAACAATAATACGTGCAATAGTCATGGTACTATTACACCTAGCACAAGACAGTAGAGCACATTGAATAACCACTCAACAACTATGCACATGCTTTTGCTCCTCTGTGATTATCCTTGAGTGTTCTTTCCTTGCATCGAATTTTTCCATTTTCATTTGAATTGCAACCTATCATCCAGAGAAGGAAAGTTATCATTCGATGTTAAACTATAAGGTATTTTTCATTATCCTCCTCGTATCTTCATTAACATTTGGTTTTTCATTCTATGGATTGTTTAATGCAACAATCCTTGAAGTAACGACAACCTTCATGGTCACACAATGTGTGCTAGGCACCACAGAATCCACACCCCAAGAAATCAACATTGTGGCTAGATACCCTGAATGCAAATGCTTGCCATTCTTCCATTCTATGAATGGGTGGTGGAGTTGTTTTCTACATTGTGAATGGTGCAGATTTTTATTGTCATAATTATATGAATCTACCAACTATGGAAATATTATCTATCTTATCTCGACGGTATTTGGACTCCACAACTATAACGCTCTCATTCAAACTCTTGCTTATTTTTCTTCGTTGCTTAAATCCATACAAATTTCTTGTCATAGTATGATTTTTCATTAAGTGTTTTTTCTCTATCATAAAGCTACATGTTTCCTTGAATGTTATAAAACACAATTCAACAAATCAATGAATAACCTATCAAGAAATCTATAGTCAAATCCTACAGAATCTTGCTAAGCTTGAATTTTTTCTATCTCAATCTTGCTAATGGATTTTTAATTTATGTATTTACTTATTCTATTGTTTTTATTTATTTAATAGGAGTAAATCTTGAAAAAAATCTCCTATTGGTCATCCTAAGAAGGGTAAAATGAAATTGTCAATTGTTGAATCATTTAGCCTTATACAACATTCTAATCAACCATGTAATATTCAAAATGAAGTTGATGCTCATCTACATGAATATGATGAATCAAATAGTGTAGAGCTAGTTGAAATAGAAAACCCATCAAAGAAACACAAAATAATATTCAAATCCAAATGGAATACAAGGTTTCCATGGACTTATGTTTTAAAACATTTAATGGTAATGAAATGATGAAATGTTCACGTGTAAAATTTGAAAGAGAGACTCCATTTTTAAAAGAGGGAACTACCACTCTTCAAGTAAGTGGTATAAGTGGTCATGCAAAATCAAAAGCTTAATTTATTTTTTCAACTTTTGGAGGGAAGAAGCGATTGAAGCAATCTTCCAATCACTAAACATGTAGACCTAATGGTAAATGTTGGGAAGGAGAAAATTATATCAATGATTGAAAACATGAATTTTGTTGCTATACATGATTTATCTTTAATAACGTATAATTCCATATGTGACTTGAATAGGTATAAATGAACTCCATGCGTGCGTCTAACAGATGAATATTTTGCATACACAAATACCACACCAAGAAAAGATTTTCTTCAAGTTTCGAAAGAGGTGTATTGGAACAAACTAAAACAGAATATTTTACATAGGTCATTTTACTCAATTTTAGTTGACAAAAGCACTGACCAAATTATGGAACACCAATGGATTGCTTATATTACATATTTGACGAATGGAGGAAGAGGTCAATGCTTAAAAAAATTTATATGTTTACTTCAAATAAAGGATGGAATAGCTCAATATATGTATGATCTAGTGTGAACTCTTTTAGCATAAATGGATTTATGTTTGATGAAGTTTGTTGGTTTTGGTTCAGACTGTGCATCCTCCATGAGGGGTATTCCTGAGGGTTTATCTCCTAAGCTTCATATGTTCCTCATTTATTATTTATCCATTGCATAGCTCACGGGGAAGCATTAAAAATCAATGAGGCTTCATCTCATTTTCCAGAGCTGCAATATATTAACAAATTTGAAACAAAGTTTATTCATGGCTTGGAAAATCAACTAAAGGACATGAAAAATTGAGAGAGCTAATGTATACATTTCAAATAACTAAGTTAGTGGTCTTACAAATTCATCAAATTAGGCAGCTCTCTAGAGGAAAGGTCATGGAAATACTTGTTAAACTCATGCATTATTTATTAGGATTGGAAGCCATGGGAGAAAAAAATGTATGAGTTGGAAATAATATTTCAAGTGCATACCTGTATCCATATACTTGCAGACATGCTCATTGAATTAAATAAGTTGAATCAAAAGTTCGAAGAGAATCATGTTGATATTACATATATTGACACTACTTTCCATGTTTCTATTAGCAGTCTTCATAAATGAATTTTGGAAAGCATTTTTTGTGTAGATGCAGTGCATATGTATTCTTTTTTAGTCAAAACATAAAGAGGAACCCTTGAATTTGCAGATAGCACAAGTATGGTACATTTACATCCATTGAGATTTGGAAGTTTTCCAAAGATGAAAATATCAGGGCTACTATATGATTGTATTCTTTTGGGAAAACAAATTATTGTAAAGGTGATTAAATCTTTAGATAGGAGATTCATAGATTTACATGTATTTAATGTGGCTATGTTTTTCACTTTTCAACATTATTATGATGAAGTGAATGATATAGATTGTCCACCAAAAATATAGTTTAAATGTTTATGTGAAAAATATATTGTGGATAATTGTGGATATTGCTAGATGTTTGGGTGAAATGAATGAATTTATTCATGTCATTTGTAAATCATACCCTAAAAAGCATATGTATGGCACGAGACCTATGTGAAGATGAACATGAACGGTTTGAAGACTTTCCATATTTGATGCAATTATGACAAGCTATTCGTGTTATCCCAACAACCACATCATTGTGTGAAAGAGGCTTCTGAAAATTAAACACATTAGTGTGTGAAAGAGCCTTTTGAAAATTAAACACATAAGTGTGTGAAAGAGGCTTCTTAAAATTAAACAAGATAAAAAATGATGATAGATAAAGACTTTCATTGGAGACACTATATATGTTAATTTTTTTATCTCTAAGTGCACATCATGCTCTAAATGAGGTAGATTGGAATGCTACTTATGATGTAAGGAAATAAATGAAAACTAGAAATCCATTTCCATTGGTAAAATATAATTATATTTTCAATTATGTAAGTCCAAATACTTTTGAAAATCGTCTAACGAAACATATGTTTACCTTTTTTAAATAAAATTTGAGATTTTTTTTTGTTTATTTACCAGTTATATTGAGATTTTCTAGTGTTTTTATTGAAGCTACTTTTTAAATTTTTAAGATTTTAAAGATTTTGAATGACACTATTTTTTATGGAATCGTTTTTAAGGGTTTATTTAATATATACTTTTCAGTAGGAGTGATTTTGTTTATAACCTTTCATCCTTGAAGGGTTAGATAAATATATTCCCTTCCAAATGAAGTGTAGAGAAGACCTTCAAGTTTGATCACTGGTGGGAGGATGCGAGAGAGTAGAGGATATCCTTAGACTAATAAAAAAATAGAAAAGCACACAAGCCATCACGAGTAATGCAGAGAAGAGAAAGTAGCCACGTAATGTGGAGAGATCCTGCACATCAAAATGATATCAAGTGAGGGAAATCATGTTTAGGAATTTAGGAGAACAATCCAAGCAAGATTATGGATACACTACTTGGGAAATAACCATTACAAGAGGAAAATAAGAAGTTACCTCCAGAAACTCAATGATAAATACCCAAGGAGGTTGCAGAGGTGCTACTGAGTGACACTGAGAGAGTTTGACCATTGTAATCCAAAGCACACCTTAAGGATGAAAAGGAACAATAGAGTGGGTTAGAATAGCAAGAAGAAAACAAAGCACAAAATAGTAAGAGTGTAAGAATGACCATAACAATAATTTATTTCCTTATTTGCATTCTCGAAACTAGTGAAGCAAAAATTCATGAAAGAAATTTACAGCCACATACCGAGGAAGGGGACAATAACAACCCAATTTCCCACCACCATAGCAGCACTCTAAAAGGAAGCCATGCACTTGGTGGAAAAAAAATAAAATTAGCAAGGAAACAAGGCAAATTGTAATATTAGAGTTTGGTGAGAGATTTTCTACTGTTGATTTGGCCTTGGAAGATCTCAGTCATCCATGTAAAGGCATATTGACACCCACATCAACATCACATGGGATATGGTGACTTGGCCTCCCTTGGTACATTTTAACGATGTTGGACCCGCTAACATTCACAGGGTCTCCCTCATATGTGGTCTCAATTATACATCACATTGTTTGGGATAATAGCCCCATCCAAAATATGGCCCAGTCTCAGTTCTCTTAAAGATATTACTTAGCTCTAACTATCAGTAAGAGAGAGGAGTGTGAATGCACTTTCGAAAAGAAAAGGGGTGTGCATGGAGAGTGTTCAATCATATGTGTGTCAAACTTCTTTCACTGCAGAGGGGATGGAAAGTGAGCCTCTATGAGAGAGGTAGTAGTACCACCCTAGTAGAGACACACATGAATAAGAGAGATTCATACAAAATCAAGAAAAATAGTCCATAAAGATGTGATGGTCATTGCAACCAATGTAACAAGGAATATTTGTGTAATATCCAATGGAATAGTCCAGAAGGATGCAGAAATGATAATTTCAATTACAACAAACTCTCAATATGGTAAGTACTAAAATAACCTAAATAGTTCAAATACTCTAGCACAGATGATAGCAAACATGAATTAAAAACATTCACAGAATAGTCTTACAAATATCCATAATCCATGCATGAAGAACATGTTGGACCATAGGGATTCTTAAATTAAGGAAAACTTCCAAGACACATGTATACACTGAACACCACTAGCTCCAATAGTCGAGCATTGCAGCCACTCCTTACTCCTCAAAAGAACTAGCTTATCTCTCAAATTCCTTGTGGGAGGAGCCAAGGTGAAAAATTCTTTTCTCTTACAATGATGGTGTATATATAACAATGAGGAAGTGATGCTTCACCTTCCTTATAAATCTTCATCTACCATCATGATTCTTTTACTTCCTATCACTTTTCAACTTTACACAACTCTTCATATTCCATATATTTACTTTGGATTTCCACTTTACAATACATTTTTTGAAACATAATTTACATGATTAAAAATAAAGGTGTTGCATGTGATAACTCATTACATGACATGACATGACAATGTTGACATAGACTTCTTGATGATGTGGAAATTTCAAGCCAATGCTGCTACTATGTGTTTTATATCTACTTGAGAATGCCCTTCTCTTCACCTATGCATGGCCTGGTGATAAGGGACCTTCAATGATCTCAAGTCTTGAATGGAACCGATCACACTGTCGTCAAAATGAGAGTCCTTACTCGATTGTGGAGGAGGAGGAATAGTGAAATTTGGTCGGGCGTATTGGGAATCTTGTCGTAGAGCATTCTGAATTGTGTATAGATCAAATCCAAATATTGGGCATGAGAAATTATTTGCTCTTCTGTGACAACTCCACCGTTTGCCACATCCTTGGTGATTGATGGAAACAAGGATTTTATGAACCACTCAACCAAAAACTAATTAGGAACATATGTCTTAACCATTTGACAATGACGCTACCACTCATGAATATGATCTGATATATGAGTAGCAGTAGTCTGTTTAAAGTTGGTTAGGAGTTTCGTTCCAGTCTTGTATCTGATAGTTAACTGGAAGTGGGTCAAAAATGTGGTGGCTAAAGTCATAAATTTGTCAAAAGAAGCTCGTGGTAACTTAGTGTACCACTTCGCAGGCAGACCAATAAGCGGTCTTTGGAAAGATGGAGTCTAACCAAGTCATCATTTAAGGAGTTTGATGAACACCACAAATGAAATGTTGTGACATTATTTGATGGGTCTTCTCCGGGATTTCCATTGAATTTCAGAATGTCAGAAGGTAACTTATGTAGAATTACCAGCCACCAAGGTGCATAAGATTGGATCATTAGTGAGCAGTTTAAATTTGGTAATTCTAGAGCTGCTACAGATGACAACTGTCGATTCAAGTTAGGTTGACCATATCGAGGATATGATGGAATTGCCTGAGAAATAGGTCTTTGCGGGCATCTACATTTGGTAACCTTGATAAGGTGGTTGTTGATAACGAGGTTGAATTTGTGCTTGTCCATAACCAGCAAAGCCTTGTTGAAAAGGACCTTGGTAAGCTTGATATCGTCCAAACCAAGGTTGAGCCTATTGGGCAAGTCCAAATTGCTGGAATTGAGGTTGTTGATATTGAGGTTGCCACAGTTGTTGAATCAATTTTTGTTGTTGTTCGTACAACTATTCTTGATTTAATAGTTGTTGTTGCCTAACAATGGAAGGTTGGCCAGGTTGTCAATAAACTATACGAGTGTAAGATTGAGTCACTTCGGATAAAGGTATACTAACCTGAGGTTTTTGGATCCTAGACACATGTGGTTGTTCTATAATAGCTTGAGAAACTTGAAATTCTTGACCTGAAACTTGTGGTTGCGAGGTAGAAGGACCAGTTTGTACAAGTTGAGATACAATTGTTTAAACTTATGACTGCGGTACAGTGGTAACAACAAGTGTAGTAGGAATAGCTGACACAGTTTGAATTGGTTGTGTTGGATACACAAGCCTTGGTTGAAATAGCATTGTTGGTTTCCATTGACAAACTCGAATTCCAAGCTGACCTAAATACTATGGGATACTACCATATGATGGTCCTCCAGGATAGGGAGGATAAGGTGAATAAGCATATTGTTCTCCATATGGCGGCAATCCAGTATGTAATGGATACATAGGTCTTTGTTTACCAGATTGCCTAGTTTGATATTAATATGTAGGGTCAAACTGTTGAGTTCCCGTTAAAGAAGAACCAGGTAGAATTATGGTTGAGGACATGGGTGATGACCATGGTCTAGAAGCAAACCCTAAGTGGGTTCCAGATAAAGATTGGTAACCAACTAGGATGGAAGATTCACCATATAGGTACGACTCAGGTGTAGTAGAAAACATTGAAGAGGTTACAAAAAAAGATTCTACCACAACTGCATCAGATGATACAGTCTGGGATGTTGGCGGTTGTTTATCCATAGTTAACTAATCCAAAATTTGTCCTAAAGAATCAACGAGTACTTGAAAAGAAGAAAAATCAAAAGGAGCAGTAAAATGAGGAGTATAAGGATAAAGATTAAGACTAGTTCCAAAATGGAATGTGGTTCTAGGTGTAGAATCTTCTTCCAATTCTTCCTCGACATCAATTAAACTAGGTGGAAGAACTTCACCGTCTCGTCTGTAATAAACTTCTGGTGTTGATAAAGTGGATGTTTCAGTAATTACTGATGTCTGAGGGGTAACCGGTTGATTGTCTTCCAGTAAAGTAACAACTTTTGAATGTTCAAATTCAAAGTCGAAATGTTTTAATAAAAGAACAACAGTTTCAGGGAGAGGTTCCTAAACAACTTCAAGTTCGGATGTAACTTCTGTTTGAACTATGATAGGTTCTGGATTAACTTCTAGTTGAACTAATTCAAGTTCAGAAGTAATTTCTTACTGAGCAACTTCAAGTTGAGGGTCAAATTGTTGTTGAACAACTTCAGATACTGTTTCACTGATATTAGTGATAATGTCCTTAGGTAATTGTGAAACTTCTTCTTCAAAAACAGATGTACCAAAAATAGTTGGAGTAACTGGAATCTCAGTACTTACAAAAATGGATGATTCAGGTAATTTAGATGAAGAACTAAGAGTTCTTGATGTACTTGACTCAGTTAAGCGAGATTGCTTTGACCGAATAGGTATAGCTTCGCGTAGCAAAGGCAATTTACTCACTATTCTCCACGAATGATGGGGTAAGGGTTGATGTTCCTCCATGATTGCTGATTAATTTTATTATCAAAAAAGAAATAAAGAAAGGGGTAAGCTAGGAAAAAGGTTTACCAAGCAATTGTGAACTGTAGAATACCTCCTGGTGAACCAAGAAGTACAGGCATGCAATCTCCCCGAATTTTGTACTTAGTGTATCATAGTGTACAAGGTGGCTGACTCGGTTACCTAAGGATGGATAACAACCTAGTGTTTTTCTCCCATATATACCCGAAGATATGTGGAGGCCCAATCCATATAAGTGTTGTCTAATTTAAAACCACATAGTGAGAGCATTCCCATATACTTTACGTACTGTAACACCGCCCTATATACCCGAAGGTACGTGGATGAGCTACGATATACTCACATACGTGGAATGAGGTATCACACTTGGGATGTATTGCAGACAAGTTAGCAACAGTTGCTTTGTTTTATGACGCCGGAACATGTCTCTAGCCTTGCACCACTAAATGTGTTTTGTTATGACAATGCTCCATTAGTTAAATTGATGTTAATTTTAAGTTGATATTGCTTAAGAATTTGCCTTTCAAGTTCACCATGTGATGTATTATGAAATTTCTAGGAATGTGACTATCATGATAATCATACCTTCCATTGAATTTAATGATGAAAATCCTATCTACTAGGGATAGAGTAGTCAGATTTCTTTTGATCAAAGAGAAAAGAGCACAATCTAATGAAATTTCCCTAAACTATTCCTATGAGCACACACAAACGTTCTCAATGAAACGTGCATGTATTTATTTTCGATTTACTTAATGTGAATGTGAACAAAAACGAAGCTATGCACATACAATCAATCAATATTTAACAAGAACGAAGACTTTACAAAAGTTCTATTTCAAAGGAAAAGAATACTTTTACAACACTTTCTTTCAAACAAAGATTAATCAACTATATTCTATCATTGAGTATGCATCGATAATGGCAAAGAAAACATTTAAGAAACATTAATCAATCAATTCAAAGTAGGGCTAGCAAAGGAGATAGAAACTTGTTCTTTGAGACATGACATTCATTGATCAATCAGAAAACAAACAAACAGAGAAAAGCTGGCAAAAACTCATTCCAAAGGTTGGAAACTGACCCTAGGAAGATCAGCACAGCCTTGAATGGGAGACAATGCACTTCAGAGAACTTTCCCTAAGCCAAGGGTGCTCTGTAGTGCATTGTATCCCTCATAAGCCTATGCTAGTGACAATGAGCCATTTCAAAAGGGAATTTGACACAGTTTTGACCAAAACATCAATGCAAAAGAGCTTAAATACAATGAATGAACACAATTAGGGTCTACAAGAATGTCCTAGGAGGTGGATAAGCTACTAGGAAGGATGATCCTCCTTAGTGGAGTCGCCAATTTGTTTTGGATAATTTGGTATCTACGGATAAACACGAATTCCCTAGATAAGTAGCCATATCTAGGACAATAGTTTAAAGCATTTTAGTCTTTTCCTATAAAAAATAGAGAAGACAAAGAAGATGAGAAGACCTACTAGTAGTTTCGCTTTCCTCTTATCTCCATTGGATTGATCCTGTCACTCATTCCTGTACTTAACACACTTGAGAAGTACCTATAAACACAAACAGAAGACAAAGAATTGATCAAAGCAAAAGATCTATTGAATACAAGTGAATGGAATTAGATACATTTCATACATATAGCCATCATAAGACAATACAAGCATATGGGAGAAAGGTTCAAATACTTTATTGAATAGAAGAAGGAATTACAACCATTGTGTATGATTCAAAGCCATTCCTCCAGCTTGGATCCCATCCACTTCACATCAGAAGCATGAAAAACTTATAGCATTACAATGCTTGCTTCAAAGCCAATTCTCATAGCAACATTATCTCCTTACAATTCAACATAGTCTAGCCCCTGATCACTTAGATGAGTGCTCAATTTATAGGGATATGAAGGAGGTTTTGTCATAAAGGGTGGTATTGAATAGCCTTCCATAGTTAGAATTAGTTCCATGGAGCAAGGGATGAGAGGATAGGATGCATGTTAACTCATTCCTCATCCATTTTTGAGCTCATAGGAGTTGATAGGTGAGGGAACCTTCTAGATGACTCCAAATGATAAGAATATTCCCCAAACCATATGTGAATTTCGCTCAAACTCACCCAGCATAGGTGAAGGGAAGCCTAAGTGCTCTACAGAGCACCCTGGAATGTACTTAACTACTCTACAGCGCACGCTTACATGGGCCTACCTGTGCTAGTCCCTTTAGAGGTCATTTCATGATGTATTCATGTCATGAAACTGTCTGGAAAGGAAGCATTAAAAAGGGTGACTTGTTTAGGGCATGTAGCAACTAAAATTAGGGTTTGATGAGCACTAAAACACTAATCTACATGATGGGAGTGATGTACCCAAATGGATCTATAACAATCCTTCAGATGTAATTTCAGATAAGTAACTCTAGAGTGTGCTATAGGGATTAATGCATGGGTAGTTCTGGTGGAAATACCCTCAAGGATCTTCCCGGAATGCTTGGTAGACAGATCAGATTAGTTGTAGCTGGCACAGAGAGACATGTACATATCCATATTGATGAAATCATAATCAAGGCAGGAGGGAATACTTTACCTCAGATATTGATGTAGCGTTGCTGGAGAACCCAATGTAGCGGAGAGGAAGACCTCTCAGCTAGCTCCTAGATCAATACCTGCAAATAGACAAGACGAGAAGTAATACTAGAACATATAACTTTGATAATAAAAACAATAATACATAAGGATACAACTAATGGTATTGCATAAAATGTAAATGAAGAATAACATAAACACCATGGAGTAGACAACACAACTACATGTATATATTAATGATAGGAATGAGTGATTACAACCGTCAGTTGCATCAAGCTTCCCTTAATCATCTAGCTCCTCTCACTTTCTCTCTTGTAAAACTCTTGGTAAACAAATATGTCTCATACAAATTTTTGACAGTAAGTATGCAATCCTTCCAATTCTTTCGACCCCTTTCACAATGCCCCAACCCTCAAATATATAGAATGAAAGGTAAATCCTTGCCAACTCTTTCATGAGCTCCCTTTGGAAAAAGTTTTGATGTTTCCATGCTTTATTTCTCTTTCCCTTTTCATTAGAATCCATTAGAAATAAAAATATTCTCAAACAAGTCAAATATGGATGTTTCATGCTTTCCGGGCTGACATATGAGTAAATAATGGGATATTGTTTAGTCAACCAACTTCTTTAACCTCTAGAAACTCACCAAATATGACTAATGTTTCACTTAAGGAAACAAATAGATTCACCCTAGGGGCTAATGCCCCTATTTCATGCCTAAGGAGTATTATAACTCTTCTTTTTGGTTCCTAGAGAGCATTATCCTAGCAAACAAGACTCTGAACTTGGTTAATCTTTCAGTCAAACTGTCTTTCTCCTTTGAGATGATGAGGAGGTCATTTTCCTATATAATAGATGCCCCTTAAAGTGTGAGATCAGAGATGAAGATGATGGCTGAAATACTTTAGAATTTCCATGTTAGAAAAGAGAGAGAGAGGATTGGAGCTTCAGGACTACAACAAACCTGATACAACCACATATGTTAAAATATAAAACCATGTCCTGATTCGGGCATTCCCATGGTCAATAGCTAGGTCAGAGTGATTTCCCAATAAATAGATATGATGATCATGTCCACTGATAAGCATAATGTGGAACTTGTGTTATAATAGGGTCATCCTAAAAAGTTGTCTCAGAAAACAATATACACAGCTTGGGACAAGAAACAAGGTTGAGTGATGTAAGCCACTACCGAAGGTCATGATTGCCACTTCATCTTAAAAACATATTTCAATAGTTGTGAATAAAGGAATTGAGTTCAAACATGTACAACATTGTCTGATTACCAGTCAATAATGAAAATTATTAACAAAAGCGAGGATGGTCAACGATAATGATGATGGTCTCCAGGATGCACAGTACAATATAGCGAGCGTGAATAATGATGTTATTGTCGAACACTCATAGAATCATTCAACCAGGACCCAATGATGAAAACGCCCAATCCAACACAAGGTAACTTGTCACTAATGTCTGGAAGTTCCAAGGCACTGATATGTTTCTGGATATGCTTCCTAGATAGAATGATGAAATCAATAAGAAGAGACCTGTTGAAAGGTAGGCAATAATGTTTCCAACATCAATCGACATGAAATGGGACAAGAATGATTGTTTTTCGAAGATAAAGTTTGAGCATTGGGTAAAATTGACAAAGGGCATGATGGAAGTATATGATTGATGATTGATATAGGAAAAAAAGGATAAAGGGATCCCTTGGACAATAGAAGGCACGAAACGAAGGTTTAACCAGGCATATTTAGACTCATGGAGACCAAAGACTGTTAGGATATAAGGATGCAAGAACATCAAAGTTTATAGGCTAAACACATAGGATGGTCAGGTTCTTTTGAGAGGTCGACAAAGGAGGTTTTGCTGAGGGAGTGCCATGTTCAAGGGAACAACTTCTACCAAAAAATATTTCCAAATATAGAAATAAAGCAATTGTGTTGTCCAAGTTTCCCCATCAGATTAAATTAGTCTCCACATTTTGAGGAGTAGAGTGTGAGTAGCGCAGGTCGATAGGAGTCAAAGCGGCTTTAGGAAGGTCGAAGCCCCTTATTTTGTCAAGATTCAAGCTATTTGGAGACCCACCCATGGTTCACAAACTATAGTATTCTAATGTAGAATAATATAAAAAGATGTAATAGAAGAGTCATAAGATAGTTGAGTAGAAGCAATAGAAGTTAATAATTTGAGTATGTTCTGTACTTGGGTGAAGGAGAAGGCTCCTACAGCTATGTGGGCAATGATCTTCGTAAGTCTGTAACTGAGTGCATGGGCCACTACAACTATGTTTGCAGGGTTGGGAAGAAATATAATTGAAGATTTGAAGCATAATAAAAGGCTTATTTTGAAGAACTATATGTGTATTTATGTGTTACTATTTTATTTATGAACTTACTGTATTTATGATCTGTTCAATGCAATTAATGAGGAAAATTACTTAATAGATTCATGAAGACATAGATCTGTGTATTTATATGATGTTATGCATGTTTAATGCAATTGACAAAGGACATAAGTCTGTTTACTGTCATTCACTGTAATTTTTTGGTTTCAAGGATTAAGATTCATGAAGGTCAAGATAAGGCCCTAAGTTTTATAGAAATAAATCACATAATTCTTTAGATGTAGAAACTTAGTTCTAGCATCCCCCAATATTGCCTCGGGTGAGACTATAGCCTCCGCTACATGCGTTACTGTCGAAAGGGCCAGTAGTGTAGGTTTTTTGGTTAGCGCAACCTACTTTGAACCTGGGTCCAATCCCCCTCAAGCCAAAAAATGGTTTTGTTGATGGGACCAGGATCTATATGAGGTTCTTGTGATGTGGCATAAGTGGATACCAACTAAAAAGGAGATTGAAAATTGGATAGATTGAAAGCTACATGAGTTTGCAACCCGAGAAAACAAGAATGTGTGCTTGTTGAAAGAAGAGTGGTTGTAGAGATATTTATATATGGAGGAACATTAATTTTTCTTTTTCTCTTTTCTGTTTGAATTATACGAATGGTTGGCTAAATTGGCAGATGGTCAACCTACATAGATGTTGGATAACCCTATTTTGTTGAATCAAGAGTTAGTGAAGCACTTGGAAGGTTCAGAAGACAAGGTTGTGTAGGTTGTTGATGAGTGGATCGATAGTATTTTGGGCGGATTTATTATTCAGTTCGTGATTGACACGACTGCCAGTTATAGCGAAGTTGAACACTCATTTTTCAAAGGACCCAGAGGTAAGTATTTGAAGTCCCTGAAAACTTGGATTAAAATTTTACTATGCGAGAAACATCTTATGCCACTAAATTGATTTTTAGGAGAGACTCGACAGGAACTATATGAAGTGGGAAACCATTCACAAAAGGTCTAGATACAATTGTTGAGTACATTCCTCTCTTGGAAGCATTTGATAGGGAAGAAGAAATTAAAAACATAAATATGCTCTGAGGTGCACCAAAGTCGATAGATGATGGTACTATAGGAATACCAAACCCATTCAGTCCACCTCCACCATCACCTCCACCTCACACACTTATGCCTCCACCTCTACCTCCACCTCCACTATTTAGTATGACAAACACCATGAAGATGCCTATATTCAAGGGTCTAGGGACAAAAGACCCTTATCAATTCTAGTTTGTAGTAGATGCTCTGTGGAAGTCACAACATATAACAGATGACAATCTGAAGAAAGCACAGCTACTCACAACATTGCAAGACAGGGCACTGAGCTGGTATATTAAGTACAATATGACTCATGTAGCTCCATAATTCAAAGACACAAAAGATGTGCTATATAATGAATTCATAATGCCTAAGTCTCAAGTCGAGTCTGTCACTAAGGTCAAAGAAATTAAGCAGAAGGTGAATGAATCTGCATGGGGTTTTGATCAAAGGTTGAGATGTCTACTAAAACAGGCTAATCTACAGATCTCAGATGAGAAGCATAAGGATTCATATATTTCTTCACTGTTACCTCATTTGAGATTACTATTTTCATAGCAGAAGGTTGGATCGTAGGCTAAAGAATTGGAAATTTCTATGAAGTTGGAACCTTCACCTATTTAAGATATTAATCTCGTAGTGTAGTAAATTCAGTTGTAGTCTGCTAGCATGCATATGGAGTTGCAAGATCTCAAAAAGCGGAAAGAGCTCCAGAATGAGACCCGCTCTGAAGTATGGTGCTTAAAATGAAAGCGAAATGGTCATGACAAGGATAATTTCTTGGTAAATCAGATCTATCTAATTGGGGGAGATCCTATCCCATTGAAGCCAGAAAATATCACTGGATCGAGTAACGGTTTAGTGCCATGGTGCCCTATTTGCCAAATAACAGGAAAAAAATCAACAAAGAAATGCCATTTGTTGCAAAAGTGCTTGCAGACTCCCCAACATTTATTCTAGAATTTATGTAATTTTCTAGGCCATGATGAGTGTAATTGTCAAAGCTATGAATTAATGATGGATAGAACTCCAACAACAAGATCAAGGTGCACTTTCTATGCACAGATGATTCCAAGGATGAGGAAGGGGATGAGGGAGATGAGATGGAAGAGGTCACGTATAGATTATTTGTTACAATTATGGGGAACCAGGTCACTTTGCTTGAGATTGTTAAAACCCGACACACCATCTTGTTAGTATTGTCAACAATTTGACAATGTGATAAAATATTGTCCTATATTCATCACACATATGCAAGAAAAGAAGAACCACCAACCCACTTAGAACATCCAGATGATGAGGTTAGAACCACATGAAGATGGACCTAGTGTTAATATAGTTATGCAAACTGGTATAGATATCAGGGAAGATAAAGTTGTAGGGAAACAACCAAACAAAAATATATGGGTGTGAAAGATGACTGACAAAGATGATGAATTTGATTTGCATAAGGCGAAGGAAACATTTATGGAGGTGAAAAAGAGCTTTGCGGATTCAGGAGCTTCCACATCAAAGAATCAGAGTGCACAAATGGAGAAGCCTTAAGGGGTGATTACTACATAGTAAATAGATCCTTTAGTATTGACATCCTTCTTGTAGACTTGCATGAAGCTTATAAGAGACTAGAAAGTAGTGGAGCATCTACAATAGTTAATAGACAATTGTGCTGGCAAGGGTAAGCCGTGTCCTAAGCAACATGCAGTGCATCAAGTAGACAAAAGTTAGAAAAGGACTGGTCGAGAGATGAGACTGAATGCACAAATAAGAGAATTTGAAATGGACCAAGTGATCCTAGATTTGGGATTTGATGTGAATGTTTTGCCTAAACAGACCTAGGAAAGAATGGGAAATTTGGTGCTATAGTGGTCCCCAATTCAATTGTGAATGGTGAACAAGTAGAAAGTTATTCCTATGGGACACTTACATGGAGTAACTGTAGACATTGAAGGGGCGTGGGCTATAGATTATTTTGAGGTAATCAAAATAGTGGATGATAGTAATCCCTACCCGGTGCTGCTTGGAATTGATTGGGCATTTGATATGAATGGAGTCATCAACCTGAAGAAGTGTAGCATGACATTTGAGAAGAACAAACTGAGACTCATTGTTCCTCTGAATCCAACTGATGATGCGCAGTATATTGAACCAGTCTAGGATTACTATGAGGAGGATGAGATTGATCAGATCTATAAGCCTAATGCATGGAATGAGGATTGGATCAAGCTTACAACGGATGGAAAAACTAATTTGGAAAATGGCACTTCTTGCAACTCAGATTCAGATGAGGAGCTCAAGCATTGGCATAATAAATTGCATAAGGTGTCAACGGTGTGATGTAACATACCTACTAAATCACTATACTGTATATCCATTGGCGTACGCAATTTACCCTATTATGATGGTTTGAAGTTGTAAATTTATTTCTTGATAAATTTGAAAGGGATGTACTAGAGGAGAATTAGTTCAAGGCATTGAACATCACACTAAGAGCTATGCTTGCCAGATTATGGTGTGCACATAAGAACAATTTTACAGACTAGAAGGAGTACTGTAGGATGATGAAGTTGTGATTTGGATATGAAAATACCCGTATTTCTGAAAAATATACAAGGAAGGATGATCCACATGAGCATATAGCTCAGTGGATGAAAGCATGGGGAGAAGAACCATAGCTTGAATGGGTACATGTATTCTACCATCCTTAGATAATATTATGATGAATTGGAATTTAGAAATAGAGCTACGACATGGAAATGTGGAGTGGGATGTTCTAAAGGAAAGATTTTTCCTAA
>APFE031447346.1:0-10400 GCA_000404065.3 Pinus taeda | reverse complement strand
TTGATATGGGCAGACTCATAATTACAGGGAGTTTCCCCTCCAATGATAATCTGTTGTGCACTTGAATGATAATGATGTTAATATGATTAATGATGATGAAAGTTTTCATTGTGTTAACGAAAGATATGCTTAGTTGTTGAAAAATAAACTAAGTATAGAAAGTAGGTGTAGTCCAAAATCGTTAGTATTGTTAAAAAGGAAAGGGTCAATGGTGCTGCACCTCCTAATGTAGGGGAGTGACAGATGGGGAGGTGTGGTTCCCACCCTCCCTCTTTTAAATGAGACGTGGAACATAAAGAGACAACTTCCCAAACTAGCAAATTAATTGTAGTGAAATGACAACATACAAAGTAGTTAATTCTTCAGTGGATGTATTTGATGGAATAAAAGGCTCATTATAAAGGAAGTTAGTATTGTGAGGTTTAGTCACTATTTTTCTAGTTATTTTTCTAAGTTTCAAACAATTAAGGTTTTTCGAGTGGGGTTGGTGCACTACTTTAGTGGTGCTTTTCTTTTTTTCATAGGGGGAAGAATTAGGCCCTCATTAAGGGAATTTTTAGGTCTATAATGGGTCTCCTAAGGAAAATAATCAAATAATATTTAAAATAGTTAAATAAGGGTTAAATGAATTTTTAAATAAAAAGCAATGAAACTACTTTTTTTTAATTGTACTTTCAGATTATCCCCTCATAGGTTTAATATTCAAATGTCAAGTGTAGAAACACATTAGGTGAGGAATTAAATTCCACATCTAATGAATACCTACTCTGCATGCTTTTGAGTAGACCCACATCTCCAACAATTAAAAATACATGTTTTTTTCATGTATATTCAATTTTTATTTTTTTTTATGAGGGTCTACTACTAGTATAGATCCATTTTAACTACAGATCTTGAAAGAGTCGAGAGGGATTGAATCTCTTGAGGTGAAAACTCTTTTAGAGTGCAAAATTTAACATTGAGAGAGATTATTGATGTTTTATTATACTTTTTTAAATAGTTTTTTTCTTTTTTATTTTTTTAAAAGGGACACATGTCAGCTCCAAGTTGAACATGGACATACTTACACATCTCTCTCATATTGGGTTGGAATGAGCATCTTGGCTCAAAGAAGTATGCAAAGTGGGTGCTTTTTGGATGTGAAATTTAATTTTGCATCCAACATGTGTCTACACTTGACATTTGAGTAAACATATCAGGAGATGACATCATTATATTGAATCGTGTTGGTTCTTTTAAAATTAATTTTGTTAGTACATTTTTTGTTTTGATACCCATTTTTTTACCTCAAAAGTCCCTAATGCCTGGCTTGGCCTCCCTCTTTTCTCTTTCGTCTTGAGATCCTTTAATGTGTTGGGGAATTCATCTACAAGTGTAGACTAGCAACGAACTTATTAATTCTTGTGAACACTCCACTGACACTCAGGTATACACTCTTGGAATCACTCACAAAGTTTTTTCGAAGTACCATTGCTTAGTGTTTTCAAATTTCTTCTCTATTAGCATACATTTAGGTGGTTTCTTCATTTTTGGTCCTAACCACTAGCTAGGGTATCTTTCAATACTCTTATTCATGTCCATCCCTTCCTCTTCACTTTCTTGTTTGTGTTATGTAAGAGGAATTTAGTCCACCAAAGAAGAAGTACTAATTGAACAAGAAGTCATTTCAGAAGCTAAGGACATAGGCTCAGTATGTGACTGGGCGCCTAATCCTAGGCATACCCAAGGTAGAAAAAATTAATATCTATTAATAAATGTTCTCTATTGGTGAATCAAGTTGCTTTTAGGCAACCAATGCTCTTGGAGAGAAATGAGGTGAAGCAAAACAACATGCTTCAATTCAATGAGACCTAAATGGAGCATATAGATGTGAATAAGAGGCTTACTCACATGGAAATATCAATCATGGAGTTCAAAGCACCCCATTCTCCTATTGGTCTAGCTGCCCAGGACCCAATTGAGGTTTCCATATCATCATAATTTGGTTTGTAGTCAATGTTTTCTTTCACTATGTATCAGTATTTACTTTCCACAGTTTTTGCTTCATTCACTAACATTCTTACAGTGAATAAAAGGCATTATGTTAACACAATCACACCTAGTTTTGAGGCATGTTTATGTTTGTAAATCTACTTTTAGATTTCTCATCATTATTATATTGTTTTGACTAGTACATTTTGGCTCAAATATCTCCTCTACTATTGCTAGTCTAATTCCCAAACTAATAGAACAAGATAATATGAGTTAATCTATCTATTTATTACTATATCTTTTGATAATGATAAGAGTTTAGTGTACCAATATATACATAACAACCAACATTTCAATCCAAATTATATTTAACTTTTATATATATATATTATAATATATATTTCATAAAACCAAAAAAAACCTTTAGTCACGTTTCAATCCAGTTATTATTAGCTGTGATAAAGGAGAACAGTTCCCTTACAAGGCCTAGTATTTGGTTTGTCTTTATAAGAGGATATCTTCTGTTGAAATGTTAAAGTAAATAGTTAGTAAAGCACATTCAATAATATAACTAAGGTTACTTGATTAGCCATGTTTAATAATGGGAAATTAAGATTATATATTGTTAATTCAAGTTTACTAAACACAATTTACAAAAGCGAAGTATTTTTAAGATTTTTTGATTTATTTATTAAAATTAAATATTTTATAAATATTTTAATAATGTAAATGGTATTAATTTTATAATTATTCTAAACATAAAGAATATATTTATAATTCAATTATAAAGCAATTTACAAAACAAATATTTTTAAATTATTTAATCTAATTATTAAATATTTAATTAAAAACATTTCAATAATTCACCAATATGAAATTTATTAATTAATTATATACATTTCAAATGTTCTTTATTTGATCTTTACTTTATATAATTGCATTTAAATCTTTAAAAATAACATATTCATTTAATTACATTTATAAACCTTTAATTTATAGAATGGGGGTTATTATTTTAAATTAAAAATATTTAAATTATATATAATTAATATATTATTTCACAAACATTAAATATTATATTTTTTTTCCACACCATTATCACATGCCATTACTATTAAAAGGAAAGTATAAGCAACTTTATTGTTAATTTCATAAATACCAGCGCTAACCTGAAACTATTCAGCACATATTTTGTTAATAGCGACTTTGTTGCAAAAAAAAGTCCGGAGTCAACTAAAGCTTATGTTACCACCAAGGTTGGAATTTGCCGGGCATTTTGCTTGTTATAGGTAATTTTGAACCTATTTTACGCTTAAAACTTTTAAATGAACGTTTTTGGCGATGGGTTTTGAAATGTAAATAACGTATTTTTGACGGGTTAATTCTCTAGGAAGACGTCACTAATACCTTATTTTATTTAAATAACTGAAAGGCACCAGCACGTTTTATTTGGGTGACTCAGTTTCTCACAGTTCGTTTGTTAGTCTTTTATTACAGAGAAGGGTGTCCCACAGTTTCTATTACACAGGTTTTTTATTATAAGGAAGGGTGTCTAACATTTTTCTATTTTATATATTTTAATGCATTAAATTGGAAATGCCGCCTTGTTGTAAAGGAAGAGTTGAGTGCTAGGTAGCCATTAGAGCATGGAAAAGAGCGTGATGGTGGTTGCTTTCAATGGCCTTTGCTCTTTTACTACTTTGTCGTATATGTGTATATTTTTCACCTTGTTTTCTCGTGGGCCAAAAATGGACAAAAATGGGGTGCTATATGATTATCTTATTTTGTATCTATTTACCTAACTTATCTACATGATTTATATACATTTTTATGTTGGGTTGCTTTGTTGGGTTTATCTGAGATTTTAATAAGATTTTTAGGTCAGTTTAATAGGTTTTGGGTAATTGAGGAAGCAAGTTTTTTTGAGAAATTATTCATTTACATTATTCTTTTGACGGAGTAAGAACCATTTGGTGCATAATTAAGAACAATGTTGATAAAAACATGTTGCATGTGGCATTGGACTAGGCTTATAGCTTTAAAGGCAGATTGCACTACAATACAATAGGGTGGATTGTATTTTGACCATGTCTATGCTTCCTATGCCTTCAACAACTATTAAGTTAAGAATGAGTTGTTGCGAGGCAATTATGATTTTAGTTGAAGTGCAACCATTACCACCCTTAATCCATGCGGGTTTTAAATATATTCTAGTACCTTACAATCAAGAATAGGTTTTTTTACTGTAAAAAAAAATAAATATGTTTGAGTATCTTACTATGAAGAATATGTTTATCACTATAAAAATGTGTTTATTATTTGTTATTAGTAATTTAGTATTGTAAGGACCTCTCTTTTCTGAGCTTTGCAAAACCATTTTCTTCTTACTCAAACTAGTGAAACTTATTTGTTTAAGTTGGTTTTAATTCTTTGTTTTTCTCAATAAGCCTTTGGGCTACAAATTTCTCATCATTATTAACCAACATAACATTTCTATAATGATAAAACAAACAATTTTAATAAATATTTTAATAATTTATAATTGAGAAGTAGTAGGAGCAAATCATCTTAGTTTTAAATTCACCGGGACTCACTAATAAGTATTTTAGAGAGTTAGTATTTAAGATTTTCATTTATTTTACAATTTCTACAAAATTCAATATATAATAATATATAAATATATATATATATATATATATATATATATATACTATATATTATATATACACTTGTATTCGCTTTATTCCCAGGTCTTTATCTCCACCTTAAATTTAACACATTTATATATTCTCTATATATATTTGGTTTTAGGAAAAATCATGACAAATCTGATCCCTCTCAGATTCTGGCAAGTTTCATCCTCTTTTCTGGGTTAGTGCATGAAATTTCCGAACTCAAGGTCACAACATTAATAACTTTATTAAGAAAAATATAAACATTCACATAATCATGTTTATCACCTACTAGAATATGTCTTTGCAACTATTACATAACAATTCAAGCTCTTGAAAATGGGAGGTGTTACACCATTAGTTTAACATTCTAAGTTCAAGAGTAAGAAATTTACGAAGAAAGATATTATCAATGGCCAAATTTTCATTTAGTTTTTCAATTCTATGAATTCAACATATATTTACAATTTTCCGAAAATGTGGATTATAAGTGGCTTTTGCAATTTTGACTCCTACACCCAGAACCTCTATTCATCTATCTCAATGCAAGGATACACGAGTACACCTTTGTAATCGTTCACTTGGAAACAAATTTGAAATTCCTAACATTGAAAAAAGTTGCAAAATTCCTCTAAGCTTACTATCATCACTGAAGTAAACATATCTAACATATGATGCCTATCAAACATATTTTAAAATTTTGAAGAACCAATAGTAGGAAAACATGCTTAAAATGGTATTTTTTTTTATTTATGAATGATCACCTTCTAGGACGCTCGAAATTAAAATTTTCAGTATGAAACATGTACACTGGCCATATATTGTCTTGTTGTTTTTCACTAATGAGAAGGAAAATAAATAGGGTGGATTATAGCTAAGTTGGTTATGCATGTTTTATGTAGTAATTGCTTTTACTATATTGATTCTTTGTCTGACTTAAAGATTTCCTCTTCCTCTACTTAATTTTAAAATATTTTTAATATGTTGTGTTGGTTTTACTCTATTTCATGTGATTCTGAGAGGACAAGGAGCTTAGAGGATAGCCTCCGGTCAACTCCAATTTTTAAGATGGAAATTTCTTCTTAGGAAACTTTTATGTTCACATTGGTGGAAAAAATCCAATTTTTTTCACTGGAATTACAACATTTAAATCATCTAATAAAAACCAAAATTGAGAATATTGAAATAGGAGTAGAAACCAAAATTGACAATATTGAAATAGGAGTAGATTGATTGTAATAAAAGAAGAACCAATGTGAGTGGAATAGATTTCTAGAGTTACCAATTTTTATATCTTATGTATTGGAGAAGAACTCATCAGTGAAATCTAAATGGTTTGGTAGTTGGAGATCCCATAAAAAAAGTGATTAAAACTCACTTTAGGGTTCAACAAGTCATTTGTGTGTTACGGTCATGTTATTTTTTATGATAAATATGTGAAATTTTTTAACATGATTATGACTCTTTTATTGAAAAATAATTTTTTAATTAAACTTTTATTAGCAAATGATTAATTTATTATTATAACATTATGATTGGAAGGAAAAATTTTAAACATAAAATCTTTTTAACGAAGACATAAAAACCAAAACGTAAAAAAAATATTTATTTAACATGTAAAAAAAAATCAAATTCCAACCATGGTTACCACGGATGATAAGCTAAATGTGATCCCCGTAAAATCCATTAAAAGTGAGCTCTGGTTAACCAACTATTTCCCGGGCAACTACGCCCCGTATTGCAGTGCCAAACCAATAACATTGCAAGCGCATTTTTAGACTTTTATGGGGGCGGGAACCAGTAACGCAAACCAAGAAATGAAACTTTCTCAGTAACTGAACCAGTGATGCAATCCCTCATTATTTGTGCACCCCAACTCTGGGTCCACCTAAAAGATCCAGTTCTCGGGGTTCAATCCTGCCAATCAGCGGTGCTTGTTCCTCTTATCCATCCCCACTCACCAGACCAACCAACGTGGTTGGGTCGTACTAATCAATGTCATACCTATGAATTTGTAGCTAGGCCTAGGAATCAGTCCGACATCCAGTAGGCGGGGTAGGTCAGACGGCAAGAGCTAACGGGCATACTATAGGGCATTAAATGCCTAGCTACATGCGCCCCCGTTAGCTCTTTAACACGCGTGCACATATTTTTTATTTATCTATCACCGCGTGCGCGTCTTAAAGAGCTAACAGGGGCGCATGTAGCCGGGAATTTAATGCCCTATAATATGCCCATTAGCTCTTGCCAGGTCGGACATCCAATAAAATCAATAGAATTTGCTCCTACTTGACCGAAAGAAGTGAACTATCAGTTGGATCAGCCCTTGGACCGACCGATAATTGATGTAGAGTAGGGCTAGTTACCCCTAACCTACATGAGAGCTATTTCCAACTCTATAGATCCATTAATACACCCCTACGTACCACAGGGCATGGACACTCTGACATCTATTTAATTTTCAGGCAAACACTTTCTGGTTAATAGTGATGAACATATGCATGATGTGATCATCCATCTCGTTGTTTGTATTGATGCCCATTGAAATGAGCGGCATGTGTATCATGGCATGTTGTGTATCATATGCTATCCATTCCCCATACCATCTGATATTAATTGCCATGGAATGTTATCATACAAAATAAAATACATGATCTCGATTGCTAATAAATACAAAATGGTGTATCAGGTGGAATACGTATCAATATTGTAACCATTAATGTCGTGTTATATGAATTTGAAAACACGCTCAATATTCAAGTTTGAACTTGTAAACACGCTCAATATCCAAGTTTCATCTCTAAAACAGTGGTTTCACCAAATTTTGAATTGTATAATGGCGCTCCAGATTGGAATTTGGAATTTCAGAACCCGCGCTGGCATACTTTGTTGAAATTGAAAGAAGCTTTGGTTGGTTATAGTTTCTTTGCTCAGCATGAGCTTCCGGACGAGTTCGGTGCTGATCGTGAGTGGTTCTGGCTATTGTTGCCTCTACTGGTGAGAAAACTAATTTTAGCATTTGTTTTGTAAGGGCTTTAGCTTTAATTTTTTCGATTATCGTTGTCTCTGCAGCTGGGGACCAAACAAGAAAATGCATTTTATCGTTTGGTTCGTCCAGGGTTTAAGCTTTAATTCTTTTCAATTATTGTTGCCTCTACAGCTGAGAACCAGGCAAGAAAATGCATTTTATCGTTTGGTTCGTCAACTGTTTAAGCTTTAATTTCTTCGATTATTGTTGCCTCTGTAGCTGAGAACTAGACAAAGAAAATACATTTTATAATTTGGTTCATCGAGGGTTTTAACTTTAATTTCTCTGATTATCATTGCTAGTGCAGCTGATGAAATGCATTTTCTTGTCTTGTTCTTCCGGGTTTTTTGCTATAGTTTCTTCGACTATCATTGTCTCTACAGTGGTTTTAGCTTTAATTTCTCTAATTATCATTTCTTCTGCAGCTGAGAAAATGCATTTTCTTGTCTGGTTCGTCGAAATTTCTTTTTGAGCTTTGATTTTTGTGATTGGCCAAGTAAATTTCATTTTTTGTTTTGTTTTGGTTTGCAGGGGCTAGCACTGTGGGTATCGATTATGGTCACAAAGCAGACAATCTTCCCTCGGCTTCCAAGGTAGTGCCGCTGATCAAGAGCCAAGGCATCAACAAGTTGAATCTCTACGATGCAGACCCTGCAGCTCTACATGCATTCAGTGGTACCGACATTAAAATCACCATTGCCCTTCCCAATGAGCAACTTTCCAATGTTGCTCAATGTCTTTCGTGAGCCTATGCCTGGGGTCTAGCAGAATGTGGTTGCCTACATTCCAGGCACCCAGAACACGACCATAGCTGTAAGGCCTTCGGAGATGTGCAACGGTTGGGCGTTGGGCGACCGGGCATGCGCACACGAGCATGTGGTTGTGCAATGCGACGGAGGTCGTGCACGACCGAACGACAGAGCAACCGACCAGTTATGTGATGCAATGGAGGACCGTGCGACGATATGCGATGGACACTTGGTGAACGACTAAGTGTTGGGCGTTGGCTTATGCCCATGTATGGAGTGTTTGCGGTGAGGGTTGGCCGACCAACGATGGCAGTGAGGCCGACTTTGTAAAGCGTTCAAACGGGTGTGTATGGCATTGTGTGGGCAGTCGACTAGGCAGCCCACCCACATGCGATGAAACATATATATATGGTTGCGTTGAGCATTCAAACCATCAACAACTTCACTCATTCGATCATACGCACTTCGCTCTAGGACAAGAGTAACTTGTGCACAGTTTGGAGGAGAGCTAAGGTGCATAGCTCATGCGCTCTCCTTGGGGAGTCGCACTTGGTGGAAACGCTCTTGGTGGTAGGTGAAGACATTGGGCAAGGTGTGCCTGGGGTGATCGTGCGGAGGTGTTGGTTGTGCCAAGACTTGGCGAGGGTGTCTTGGTGGCTCGGGTGAGCGCCCGCCCATCGTGCAAGGGTGCACGAAGATTGTATTGATTGTAAAATTGGCTAAGTATGGGACTTGGTCTTGCCAAGACATACTTGTGTATTGTAAACTGATATTCTTAATATATTGTTGGGCGGACTCATTATTCAGGGAGTTGCCCTTCCCCTTTATACTGTGAAATTGTGTTGTCGTTTATAATTGTTGTGATAATGAATAAAGTATGGGTGTTCATTGGTATAAAGGATAACTAATTATACATTGTTGAGAATCACAAACTATGTAGGAGTAAGTGGATAGGTGTAGTCCATGTGCACGAGTATTGTTAAAAAGAAAGTGTTCGGTGTTTCTCGTCGGCACGATTGAAAGACTACCATCACCGTTGCGGGCGTGACAGGTGGTATCAGAGCAGGTTCACGGCAGGTGAAGCTTGGAAGAAGTGACTATGGTGACAGGTACTTGCAGGGGAAAGAGGTTGGTGAAACACTTCCTGATAAGTGTTGCATCAAGGACTTGGGTTGCAGGTGAAGCTGTTATATGGTCGAGACTAGGTTGCAAAGAAGGAAGAGGCTATTAGAAATGGATGAATCTCACAGATTGGGTCTAGTCGTGATGTCAAGGACACTACCCTTGGGTTTATTGAGAGAGTGTTGGAGAAAATAGAGGACTTGGAAGCTTACTGGAATAAGAATATTGACTTGGTCGTGAAAGAGCAAGAAGCAACTTTGAAGATGAAGGATGAGCTTGATGAACTCTGAACTCAACACGAGTACACTGATCTTATGTGTACACAACTTGAAGTAAGGGTCAGGGAGGTTGAAGAAGCAAGGGACCAGGGTCTTGCAGAGATCGTGGACTTGAAGAAATCTCTTGATGAAGCCAGGGATGAGATCGCAGTGTTGAAGAAGGCCGTGAGGCATGGCTCAGGTGGAGGAGTGCCTCATGTGAAGGTCAAGGAACTGGAATTGTTCAATGGTACAAGGAGTGCAAAGTCTCTTAGCAACTTTCTATGGGACATGGAGCAATACTTGGAATGGTTGGGTCTATCTGATGATGAGACAAAGGTCAAGGTAGCTACTTAGTTTCTAACAAAGGATGCTAAGATGTGGTGGCGAAGGAGGATGGACCAGATTGCTAGTGGCAGTGCTAGTGGCATCACTTCGTGGGATGAGATGAAAGGAGATTTGTAGGCCCATTTCAGTCCTCAGGATGAAACATGGGAAGCAAGTATGAAGATAAAATTCATAAAGCAGACAAGGAACCTTCAGACATATCAGCGAGAGTTTGCAAGTGCGGGTCCTAGAACTTCCTGACATGGCGGAGAGG
>APFE031447345.1:0-48452 GCA_000404065.3 Pinus taeda | reverse complement strand
GGGGGGAGACTTGTCCCCCAGCAGGGGCGCCCCCGAAGCTAAAAACAGATGTAAAATTGCCTTGTAAAAGTATATTAATTTCTAGTCAATCTAGGCCGTTCATTAGGCGGATGATCTGACGGTAGAAATTATGTTTAGTTTAGGGTTTTTTTGCCCTATAAGGAAACCCCTCTCTTTATATGAGGGCATTGTATTGAGGCTGTGTAATAGATGTGTATTCTTCGAGTGAGAAGCAAAGAGGTGAGACTGTGAGAGAAAACAGAGGATATTACAACGGATCTGTTGTAGGTTGTGTCTCTTCATTTTGCTGGATAATAGAAAGGAAGGACTAGCTGTTCGGGGTGGACGTAGCCCAAACTGGGTGAACCACATATATCTGTGTCTCTCTTGTTTTATGCATTTTCTGTGTTTATATTTCTGAATATTTTATGTGTTCCATTGCTCTTCAATATATAATTTTCTAACAATACTTTTACTTCTAAGAGATTGAGTGAGTTTTGAAGAATTTTTTATTTCAAGAAGTCTTGGAACTTTGAGAATATTCCATGACGAAGTTGTCAAGGTGAAAGATGATGTACTTCAAATGTTTAATAAAGACATATTTTTTGTGGTGTTGATGTGTCCTAGATTCGCCTGAAATTGAATAAGGGGATCTTAGGTACACCTTGTGTAGTGATTGATTGTGCATGTTTTGTGTCTAGTTTTGACACTACAATTATCTTACCCAACACACATAAGAAGTATAAAGATAGTGAATGAAACAAGCACATTAATCAAAGCACCTAAAATTAAGAAGCTGCAACGAGCATTCAATCAAAAACAAACAATCACATGCATTTATGCAACTACAACACATAATCAAAGTTGGCAACATCAACATTCTACATCAACAAGCAAATTCATGCAAGGCAATCAAGTTAATGCAACTACAAACTCATGCATTTCAAAAGACTACATCAACATTCAACGACAATTGGTCATTGTGTAACTTTAAGAATCATAATTTGTAAGTTAACTTGTAAAAAAAATTCAAATAAATTTGAGTTGAATTGTAAAGATGCATTCTCGGTCGAAACCAACACCCAAATTGTGAATTTATAGGAGGTAAATTGATTCAATTCTCCTCAACTGAATCAATTAATTGAGTAAATTCTCTTCAAGTGAGTCAATATCATTTGAACTTGTCATTGTAAACATTGGGTGCATTTTCGGTGGTATCCGACACCCTCATCCTAGTACAAAATTCAAGCGAGCATGAGTTCAACCATTCCATTAATAAACTAAATCAGGCACACAAGTTCAATAATTCAAGCGAGCAAGATCTTCAAATCTCACAAGTGTTACAAGCAAGCATCAAGAAAAAAACAAGCAAGCAAGAGAGCCAATACAAGCGAGCGTGTCAAAACTCATAATGAGTAAAGGAGGAAAACGTCTTCAAAGTGTAGAACTGGAGATTACAGATTTGAAAGATTGCAATCATGAGTTACAGGACAAAGTTGAAACACTGGAATGGAAGTTGAAGCAAAGTCAAACCTTAATAAATCAAATGACTAGTACATTAGAAGCAGTGAAATACTTTCAAATTGAGCTTGAATTGAAAGAAAAACTCATTCATGCACTCCAAATTAAGTTAAGTGAAAAACAAGATTTACTTGATGCACAATGTGTAGAGAAGACGGATATAAGTTATGACACAAAAGACCTCATCAAAACAACAAATGAAAGTTGTGATACAAACGTTCTTATTCAACATATTGATGAAGGTTGCGACACATATGATCTAATCAAATAGGTTGATATAAGTTGTGACACAAGTGATCTCATCCAATCAGTTGTACTACTAAAGGATGCAACAAGTAGTGCCGATGATCAAATTGATTAGTTTGATGCAGCATGTCAAACCGATGAACTGTTCATGTTGATGCCCAATGTGATACAACAGATTTAATAAATCAAGGACAGGATGTTAGTAGCATCAATAAGTATGAAGAACAACAACAGGATAGTCTTTCCAAGAAGGTGATCAAACCTTGGGAAGAAATCCCTTTCAACAAAGATCGACATGGCCTAGGATACAACAAAGAAAACACTTTGTTTGTTCCAGATTTCTCAAAGCCAGTTTAGTTTGTAAGTGCTGGTTTTCTAGACAGTGATCAGAATATGGTTAAGCGTAACCATTGTAAGCAGAATGGCCATATGGAGACAAATTCTTTGACCTCCATCCTTGTCACCATTGTGGCAAGAAAAATCATTCATCCCAAAGATGTTGCAAGCGAAATCAACCACCCAGAGTGAAGATCAATTACACATGGATTGATCCTTGGAAGTGGTCATCTACATTCAAACAGTTGTCTATGTGTTACCGAAGGATTCAGCCTCACATGAAAACCAATTTTACAGTAAAATGAAGATGGTGAAACTCTCCTATACCTGAAGGGGGGGGGGGGGGGGGTTCAAAAATCAAGTGCAAATAATTGTCTCTCCTTTCAGCTGACAAAGGGGGGAAATGATAATGGAATTGAAGGTGGTTGTCATACTGAAAGTCTTGACAACATTAGAAAAAGCAACCAATGGGAACTCTTCACCAAATCAGCTAGTGGGCATCGACAAAGTATTCGGTGGCCATCATCAACAAATTCGCCAGTGGGCGTTCAACAAACAAAAGCAATAGTGAGCAGTTTTCAACAAACAACATTGAGGAGTTTTGACATCAGCAAATTCGCTAATGGGCGTTCTCAATATTTTGTATGAGAGCCATGGAGTCAAAGTATTGAAAGCAAAGGACAAATGGATCCTTATGCAGCTTGGCACTTGATGGAGTTGTCAAGAGATGTATCAGACTTGCAGCTGATTCATGTTCTTTTCAGATTAGAGTTTTTTCAACATCCAACTTTGGCAGTTTTTCAGACAACATTTTTGATGATCAACAGTTTCCATGTGAGAACTTGGAAGATGGTTCCTAGTTCTTATTTTGGACTTATCATTGAGGGGGGGAATGTTAGCCTCACTCTCATGTGATGAAAACAATTCTAAGTCTAAAACAATTAAATTAATTAAAAATCAAGTTGGATTTAATCCTACCTTTGTAGATTGAGTTTGCTCCTCATAATTAGGAGTCAGTTTAGGCCTAGTTGGTTGAGAGATTCTCTCCAACTAGTTAGGCTCCTAGATTACAGTTTGGTTGAATGATTTGCTCAGCCATAGTGTCCAAGATAGACGTAATATCTTGAGACAAACTTCCTCGTGTATTTATTTGTACTATTATCATTATTTGTACATTGCATTATGAGAGGAATACAGTAAGGCTCTCAAGCCTTTTTTGCCATGTCTGGTTTTTTATGTCTCTGATATTTTAAGTTATGTTTATTGTAGATCCTTCCATGTGAACAAATAGAGATAAACACGGATATCTTTTAATTTTGAATTTATTGAGTTTTAAGAGAGCGCTTTTTTTTTAAATGTAAAATTGTTTTTATTATAAAATTTAATAAAAAATTACATCAAAAAATTGGTTATTTTTAAGATTTGGTGAATTGAGATAATCTTATACAAGTTTTAATAATATTATATATTGTTATAAATTCACATTTAAATTTATATAACAATATTACCCGCCTAGATTCCATAACTCTAGATCTATGAATGCTGACCATAAAGATGTTATTTGTAAGTATTATAAAAATAGATAAAAAATTATTATATATGTAAATTTATTAATAAGTATTAAGTTTTATGTCTTATGTTAATTTAAATATAATTAAAAATCATTATTTTAATTTATAAAATAAAACTTATATACAATTATAGTTTTAATGTGATATAATAGATTATGATTTTTTTAATCTAAAATAATTCTAGTTTTATTTAATAAAAACAAAATTTCAATTAAATTTATATTTTATATAACTTCTTAATAATTGACTCTAGCTTTAATATATTTTAATCTTTTATTATTATTAATCAAACCCAATGTAAAATATCATACTTTTCCCTTTGTATAATAATTGGATAAAATATATATAACTACATAAAGATGAACTTTGACTTTCTTAACATATATTATAATTTAATTTTTAATATGAATTAACAACCTAATATAATTATTGTGTAATAATTAAAAATAAATATTAATAATAGAATATTATCGAATATAAATTAATTATATAAATAATAATATATAGAGATCAGAATACGCATTTCTTAAGACTATAAAAATGTTTTAACCACCTTGGCAGCAACATTTCCATTGCAGTTAATAGAAGTAACGAAGTGCTATTTCTAACCTATGTTAATATTTTATAATCAAATAAAACTAATTTAATGTAACTTTTATAATCAAAGAAGACTAATTTATTATGCAAAAGCCAGAGATCATCATACAGCTTTATTATTCATGGAAGCATATACCCCTTGTTTATGAAATTATACATCCATAAATTCAATCATTGTAGGCGGTATGCACATAATATATGCTCATCAACACAATAGTTATAAAATTTATCATAAACTGGAGACTAAATTAAATTTTTCAAAAATAACACTTTTTAAAATGAAATTAGATATTTAAAATGTTTGAAATTATTATAATACCGTTATTATAAATTTGATGTTATTTAATTATTTAAATAATAAATATAATAAAAATAATTTTATTTTATTTATTATTATTTATTTATTTATTTTTTTATTTTTTTTGGGCAAAGACTAAACTAATTATATTAAAGAAACTGAAAAAATATTTACAAGAGGTTTTAATCTCTGAGAGTGGATGGGCAACTCTTTGTCAAAGCTGTTCATGTAAACCCTGTTCCTCTGCTTATAAGTGACAGAGGACAAAATTACATCTACAGGAAGTGTTTTTACAGCAGAAAGAGCAAGCATAATAAACTTAGAATTCTTCAGGAATACAAAACATGTCACAAAAAACATAGACTGTGTGCAGCATGTCGGAGAATGCTGCCTCCCTCGAAACATAGTGCCATTGTCGCTCCACGGATGAAGCCGATCCTTAAGCACAAAGTCTAAACGACACAGAGACATAGCAAAAACAAAAAACTCCTTGCACCTGGAGCCGAAGGCTTACCCCCAGAACCACGAACATTACTTGAGATTCTTCTGGCGGTCCTCTGCTTCTTTGTCCGGGTCGCGTTCCCATGTCACCTCCATCCCGTCCGGGATGTCTTCAATTCTTTCGATTCCAGGCGACAACTTTAGGTACAAGATGTTAGCGTAAGAGTCGTCAGGTTCCTTGTCCCGCGCATTGTTCTGAGGTGATACTTGCTTGCTGACCTGCACTTCAGGCTGAGCTTCCTTGGGAGTCTGAGATATTTCCATAGGTTCTTTGCCTTTCAGACTACCAATTTCCCTCAAAGCTTCTGCCTGCTCCTCAGAGTACCCAAGGGTGCTTTCTTCTTCGAGCCTGCTCTAGGACTCAGGGCTATAAGAGCTATCTGCCAAATCCTTCTTCTACGTTGAGTTATTCGAGGAGGGAGGCGTCTTTTCCTCTGTTTCTGCCTTCCAGCTTCCCTCCTCATCATCCTCTTCTGAAAAAATCACAGTAATCAGAGCCTTGACAATGGGCTTATTGGTCTTGCCCCTGTAATGGAAATTCGCCGACTGCACCGAGTTACTAATGGTGAATCCGGAATCTTCCGACTCAAACGAAGGAGGCGACGTGCAGGCTAGGGGAGAAATGTGTCGGGGGCTGGAATGGCCCCTGCCTCCTGAGCTTCCCCTCTGCCCGTAGTTACGACCACGACGAGGAGTTGCACGCGTGCGAGGAGCCATGATAAAAACAGGGTAATCAATTGCTACCTGAGGAATGTGCAGTGCCTTCAAGATTCCGCTTTCCCCCTTAGAATTGCCTGAGGAAAACTTGCAGTTCAGAAATTCCCCCCTGTCGCCCTGCAACACAGCATCAAACCTCGAGACCTCCCGTAAATACCGAGAGCTAAAAGCATGAACTGTACAGGGAATGGTCTTGAGGGTAGGCTTGCTGCCACCAAAGCCTCCCTCCTCTACCCTGAAATGTTTTGCGCGCCTTACCGTTCCTGAGCCCCAGTTCTCTTGCTGCAAGTGCAAACTAACCTGATGGAATGTTTCCGCCATCCTGTAAAATCTATCTGCTATCCCTTGGGAACCAAATCTCATTGAAGGGCATTGAAGTCCATTAAATGTTCTTGGGGCGGAAGCAAGCCCATTACTTGTTAATTCCATCTGCCTGTGGCGTGGCCCTCTGTACGCTGCGCGTGGCCGGCACATGTCACTTAAATACACAGATTGACACCCGCATCCGGGTATAAATAATAATAAATATTATTTATCATAAAATAATTAATAAAAAATAAATATCAAATTCTAATGAAAGTATATAAAAAAATATAGACGAATTATAAATTTGATGTTATTTAATTATTTAAATAATTAAAAATAAAAAACATTATTTATTATAAAAGAATTAATAAAAATTAAATCATCAAATTTCGGATGAAAGTATATAAAAAATATAGACAATTTTTTTATTAGTTATAATATTATTTAGTCTTAAGTAATATTACATTATTTTTCTATATATAAAGGTATATTTTAAATTGAGACGAAGAACCATATTTTTAAAGATAGAGGCTTTAATTTTATTGGAAAAAAAGAGTTTTTTTTCTCAAAAGATTAGACAACGCAAAACAATCCTACCCTTCATGTCAACAACTGTTCATTACTCGAGCATACCAAAATAAATATAGTTTGCAAATTATTATAATCATCCAAATGACCACAAGGCTTTCAAAAACCGTCTAGAGCATAGAACCATCTATTATATAACGTGTGTTTGTCAAATTCTTCTAACATGTATACATTTTCATCTAGAGACAAGCCTCCTTCTGAAATACTATAAGATTTTGTATTCTACTCCTAAAAAGATGAACACAGTCAATATGCTAAAACAATAATACTAGCCTTTTTAGGTCGCATGCCAATGATTGAAGCATGTACTAATTTGTTCACCTAATTGGTTTCTATAATGTTGTTTGCTATAATGTATCTCCCATAACCTGAAATGAAGAGGCATGAAATGTTAGCCCTTGGGGCAGCTCAATTAGCAATGGTCATGAAAATGAAGTGTTATGTGCGAGGAGGTTTGAGATTCAAATCCTCCCGATTTACCTATGCTTGTGAAAGGGGCCTACACAAGAACCTAGAAGTTATCGTGCTAGTGGTTGGAATCAAACTCGTGTGAGTATCATATTAGCCCAGTTGTTGATTCCTCTAGATACCAAAAAAATTGAAGAAACATGAAATTTCAAATACAATTTCAATAAATAAAACAATAAGTTGAACTCACTCAAATTATTTGTACCATGACCATAATTTGATTTGAATTGGAAGACATGAGAATTCGAGAGATAGTGTGAGGATCCCAATCCCACCCTATTGTCCCAATCTCTACATATCCCATCAAAAAATCCCATGATCTAGACTTGTATACACAAATTGTTTTTGGGACTCGGGGTGCCTTCAAGGGCTCTTCCATCAAGAAATAGTGTAGCAAGGAACAAATTTATGTCGGGGTCTAGAAAGGAGGGTAATACTTATCTTCAATTGTCATTTGGTTTCTTGCAATCCATATTCCCCACAATGTTAAAAATGGGAGCACCCACCAATTCTTTAGTCTTCCTTATACCAAAACTAGAGATTGCATTCAATATTTGAATATTAGGACCCTACCTGTAACAACCCTAGGTTAAAGTTCATGTAAAAAATGATAGTAAAGAGAAAATAAGACCAAGGTCACAGGACACATATGCCAAGTTAAATGTTGGACAAAGCACTATAGTGGGCATCACTTTTGGTTTATTTATGGATATGGAAATTGGCAAAGGCATTGAAAAAGGAAAAGAGACAATAAATGACATTTAATTATGAAAATAAAGGAAAATAGATGAAAAGGGAGGTGAAGAGACACAAATTTTCATGCTAAGGAAATTAGAAGGAAAATTAAGGAAAGTGAAGAAAAAAGAGGCATCAATAATAAAAAGGCTTCAAAGAACTAGTTCACAACTTTTGTCAGTTTTGGCTTGAGAATAGTGAGAGAGAGAGAGAGAGAGAGAGAGCATGCAGATGAGAAAGAAAGCAAAGGAATGAAAATGGAAGTAAAAGAAAGCAAAGAAAAGCAAGGAGAAGGTTGGATCAACAACTTCAGTAGGAAGATATTGCAAGTAATAGGCTGCATGTGTGATTTCCTTGCTGGGATGCGAATGCATGGTAAATGAATTTGTTTGTTTGGTTCATTTGTTATCATTGCCATGGGTTTTTCCTGCTTTAATAGTTTATTGGAATTTGGATTAGGGGCAAAGATTTTCTCAAAAATAAAAGTGTTTAGAATTGCTTGAAACATGAAAAACTGTGTCCATCTCGACGATACGATCCCAACGCAACTCATTTCACTCAAAATAGAATCTGTAGGAGGAAGTTAGAGCTTGATGACCATTTCACCAAACCACAAAAAAATTTGCAGGTACTACCCAATGAGCAGTCCGTATTGCTAACGTGGCAAATGACAGGATAGGTGACTGGGCATGCCAACAGGGTCAATGACCAATGAGGGCTTGCCAAGTGTCACTATTTGATTGGTTTGCAGCTTGGTGATGTGGTGCCTTATGATGGTTGTGGAAGAACCAATGGGAAGGTGATCTGAAAATGGGGCACTTAGGCTTCTTGTCTAACTTACAAGAACCTCTTCCACTTCCAAAGCTTTAATTATTCCCAAGTCTTATTGATTAACCAATACGGAATTGATAATATGCTTGAAAACATAGGTGTATGCTTATGGTTATTTTAAAACTATTTATATGCTGTAAGTTGATTTGTTTTAAACTGATATAAAACATATAACAATGAACAAATGCAACAGATGAGCATCACACATAAGACAACAAATTAATATGGAGTTCATCCAAAACTCTTTGGCTACATCTCCTTGAGCTCTAGTCAATTCAACTAGGCTCTCTGGGATGATGGTGTAATTTATTTTACAAGCTCCCTCAACGCAACTCCACTAGTTTACAAAGAACTTAGTGGGCTTAGAACACCGTCTTATCCCTGGCTCTTGAAGCTCTCGGCTCTAGCTCTTGGCTCTAGCTCTTGGCTCGGGCTTGTGGCTCTGGCTCTCAGCTCTGGCTTCTCTGGGCTCTCTCTCAGCCTCTACGTACATCAGTGGTTCACTAGACCTCCCAACAACCTTCGAACAACCTTCAGGAGCTTTGCTGCCTGTCAATTGTGCTCTCTAGTTCACTTGACCTCCAAGTGACTCCAAAAACTCTCTCAGCTCTCTACGCTGTCTGGTTCGCTTGCCTGGCCTCTCAATCATGCTCTCTGCACTCCTTTGAGGTAAATTTCCGGATTCTAGGCTTCCCAGCCGTTTCTCTGTGTATCTTTATCTCTCTGCACTTTTGCGGCTTCCCTGCTCCTTGTCAGTTCGCTTGGACATCTGGATCTGTGGCTCTGTGGCTTCAAAATGCATTATTGCCTGTAAAAATGCCCGCTTGCAGTGTGCCATGATGTTCTGGAACGGTTACAGAGGTTTTGGGGCCTTCTCTCAGGCAAAAACCCGAAAATGGAGAAAATTTCATTACACAGAGATTTCTGCAAAATACACTATCGAGCATGATTTTCGGACTTGAAATCCCATTAAATCGCCCCTAAAATCCCAATGAGGTCTGCCATTAGGCGTTATATCGCATTGCTTAAGCATATTGGAAAAATCCCAAATACACGGGAAATACGTGAAAAACCAAATTCCTGGACTTCAAATATTATGGGATCGGCCCTATAAACCTATCAGGTCCGTCCAAATATTGCTTATCACTATCGCATCGAGGATCATCGAGGATCATCGATTAAATCTGGACTGTTGATCTGATTCCCGATCAGACAACTGAGATCGTATCACATGTCACTTATCGCATTGGCTCTTCTATCGAGGATCGTTGGTTGCCGATCACTGATTTTAATATGGACCATTAATCTAATCTGCGATCAGACAGTCCAGATCGCATCGCTTTATCGCATATCGCATTTCCAACGGCTCAGGGGTTCTGTCCCTTGTCTTATGCCATCGTTGATGTTGATTTTCCGATATCGATAATCGCAGTATCGCATCGACCCGGGGTCTTTTCCTTTGATATTTCGCATGTGTTTGCCTCTGACCTGATATGTTGGGGATCGGAAGTCGGGGGTTTCTCCCCTTTCCGCTTAAGTCCGCCTTTGACCACCTCCAATGCGATTTCCCTTTATAAGGGTTTTTTGCCATTTTTAGGAGATTTTGCCTCTTTTTCCAAAGGAAAAAGGACATCTTCTCTTTGCGATAACTTTTGCGTCCTAAGTCTATTTTTTCCCATTCAAGTTGCAGTATATTTAGAATGAAAAGATCTCTTCGATGGGGCTATTTCCAAGAACTTCCTTGAACTTTCATTTTCCTCTATGAGGAACACTTAGACTTAGGAGTCTATCCAAAATCCATTTTGGATCAAAAGGTGACACGTGGCAAGCTTGAATGCCGCCACGTGTCCCTCCCATAGGTCGAATGGAAAATGAGCATATGGATCAAAATTTTTATGAGGTGTTGGGGTTCGACCCCACAACCACCTCTACATAAGCTCCATGACTTACCACTACACCGCCACATTGATTCTTAACATATCATGGGCACACATTGTATTTGATGTGTTAAACTTTGGAGATTAAGAGTTAAACGCTAGCATTAATGCTAGCATGTGACCAACCACAAACTTAACCACCAACATTAACTTAACCGCCATGCAACCATTAACAGCTAGCATTAACCATTAGAGTTAATTGCACATGTGACCACCACTCTTTAACCACTAGCATTAAACCTTAACCATGCCAATTAATTGGAGTTTAGTGCTAATTAAACCATGATTAACTCCTAATTAAGTGGGATTAAGTTGGCAGATTTATGGCGGACCCTCCAAATTCGGCAGAAACTCCAGTTTTTGTAAAGTTAACTCGAGTTCCTCCAGTTTTAGTGGATAATTCCTAGGAGAAACTGTTTTGGCCATAACTTTTGCAATTTTCGACCAAATTGGGATCAGAAAAAAGTGTTCGTAGATGATTTAGAAATTTTGAACATAATGGGATAGGCTTAAGAGAAAATGAGGAACTTCTGTATTTGAATTTTCCACGTTGAAATTTAAGGAAGCCTAGGGCCACCAGGAGAGGAGGTCAAGCCCAAAACATATGTAGTCCATTTACAGAGTTTGAAGAGTCATATTTGGGGTTTTTGGATGCTCTAAGTCCATTGAAGTAGGTTTCAAGAGCTGCAGAGTATTGCAAACTAGAATTTTTTTTCCATTTTGAGCAAATATAGAGGCCCAAGCCATGGATGTTGGACCATGGAGATGTAGCCCAGGAGGAGTGAACTCCTTCATCAAAACATTGTGTTAAGTGATTTTCTTGATGATTTGTTGTACATTTACTTGATGCTATTCATAATTTTACTTTCATGCTATTATGCTCATAATTCAAACATAAAACTTGACATAAATTTACCTATTTTTGTTCATAAACACCATAAGAGAACCATGCATATGAAGCAATTGACAAGCATTTGTTTTTAAATTTGAAGTTGAAATTAGCACAACAAAACTAACATTCAGCTACAGATCAAGTTGGTATCAGAGAAAAGGTTTATTTTCTTGATTGGTCGAGATTTGTGCAAGGAGAATTAATAGTGTGCTAGTTTATGTGATGGCAACTTCAACAAGTGATATCTCTGATCTCTCTTCCTTAGCAAGATTATTTGATGAAGAGATGTTGCAAGAGTTTTTCATCATGAGAGATATGGTGAAAGTGACGATTGAAGATAGGAAGGAGAACACTATACTTCAAGAGCAGTTGATGGCCATGAAGGAGGAGAATCAAAGCTTCTTGAAAAGATGCATGAGATGGATATGTTACTCCATGATGCCAAGGACACTCTAGCCAAGTATGTGCATGAACATGAGGTATTCCATTCAAGTTTTTCTTCAATTTCCTCTCAAAATGAATGTTTTGGTGCTTTTGAAAGACACACTAGAGGAATAGGGTCCCAATTGTTTATGAAAATGGGTTATGAAGGTAAAGGGTTAGGCACACATGTACAAGGCATAGTTGAGCCAATTGTTGTTGAGGAAAGGCCTAGGTATTTGGGTCTTGGTTATAGAGAACATGATGGAGAATGCTCCAAAGCAAAGGAGGCACATGAAAGTGTTCCAAGAAAGAATTTAATTACATGTTCATACCCTCAATCTTGTGAAGATTATGTTCATGAGGAATGCAAAAGTTGTATACCCACTTTGCAAGAAGATGCTCATAAGCATGCAACTAGTGGAAAGGGAAACAAGAGGATGTTGAAAGCTCTAAGGCCATTGAAACCATTGTTGGTATTCCTAAGAGAGCCACTACCTCATCAAATCACCTCCTCAAGAAGGCGACAAAGGTGAATGTGCAAGGTATAAATCTACCTTTAATCAAGTTTCTTTTGATTATGATAAACATGGTAAATATTCACATAATAATTGGAGAGAATTTACATGTTCTTTTTGTGGTTTGAATAACCATAATGTTTCAAGATGTTTGAAGAAAATTGCCACATACAGGAAACTTTCAAAGAAAAAGCGACAAAAAACCAGAGGTCCATGGGATAATGGAAACTGTGTTGCAAAGAAGATGTAATTGTTTTGCACTCATTTCCATAATCAAGGTCATATCATAGACAAATGTTGGAATTTGTATCCAACAACTCATCCACAACATTTGAAGAAGGTGGAGAGAGATTTTGGCAAGAATGGAAAAGAGGATTCGATAATTGATGTGGGTCAAAATGATTCACAAATGATGTGCAACTAAAAGAAGCACCATGGAAGTGGTTTGGTAAGAGGTGTTTTCTTTCTTATCCAAATAAGGCTTGCAATTCTTTGCCTTAAAAATGCATTTCTTTGCCTTATGAATGCATTACTTTTCTGTTGAAAGTATGTTGCAACTTGTATGATGCAAGGTGTTGAAAGTGGAGTTCTGTTTGACTCACTTAAATGCAGCAAAGAAGGCAATTTGTGATTACAAATTTGTATGTGAATGCATTTATTTTGAATGCATTCTTGATGTTGCATTTTTTCGCCAGGAAGGTGTGTGAAAGTGGGGTATGTTACTTACTTCATTTGCAACAAATTTGTCAATTCAGCTCTTATGTACTCATACATGTTTTTGGGCTTATTGTACTTGTGTTTGTACTTGTGGACAGTTGAAGAATTGTACATATACATGACAGTTTGTGTGTGTGTGTGAACAGTGGAATTGTTGCTAGTTTCATTGTATTTGGATACATGCATGAGTGTCAACTTGTGTCAATTGTTGTCACATGTATGTCATATCGAATTGGAATAGTTGTCTTTGTCTCTAAAGATGAAAGGGATATGTTGATGGATTATTTCATGAGATGTGAAATTCTTATTGTTTATGAAAAGAATCGTCAAGTTGTTATACATGCTTAAGTTTGGCTCTCAAGTCAAGTTAGTTGCTTGAAGAAGTATGTTTAGTCGATGATGTTTTGTCGACTTGTGTTAGTCGATGGTTTATACACCAAGATGCAAGGCTACATGGTGATTCTACATGATGTGACAATTGTTTCTTTGAAGGAGCAAAAGAAAAGGTCCTCGATTTGCATTTCTTACATAATCTATTTTTCTATTTAATGGTTGTATTTGTGACAAGATGTCACAGGATTTTGGAAGGTCCATTCTTGAGTAAGACGCTCATGCTTAGCCTTCATTCTCAAATCATGACATGAGTAGCATGATGAACTGGAGGATGATAGAGACAAGAAGCGAAAGAGGACGAGATGCCAAAAATTTACAACCATTGTAGTATGTTGTGTGTGTTGACGCCAAGATTCTCAGTGGGAAGGCTATTAGATTGCATCAGTTTTCCAAGCACCGAGGGATCGATGTGGTACAAAAAAGGTATTTTATAGCCAGAAAGTGTCTAAAAAGTGTTGGATTAGGTTAGTAGCAAAAGGAGAACAATGGTTGAGGGACATGGCCATTTGCAATGCAAGGCATGTCAGTGTACCCAAGTGCTTGTCATGGAGATTTCTTCAAGTAGAATCAATTGATAGAACTTGGGAAAGAGAAGAGTATTCGTCTCTCATCAGATAACCAGATTTTGTGGGTCTAAAAGCCCGTCAATGGGAAGGAGTGATTGGAATCTGGATTAGGGGCAAAATTTTTCTCAAAAATCAAAGTGTCTAGAATCGCTTGAAACCTGAACAACTGCACCCATTTTGGCGATACGATCCCAAAGCAACTCATTTAACTCAAAATGGATTTCTTACGAGGAAGTTAGAGCCTACTAATCGTTTCACCAAACAATAATTTTTTTTATAGGTACTACCCAATCAACAGTCTGTACTGCTGATGTGGCAAATGATAGGGCAGGTGACTGTGCAGGCCAATGGGGTCAATGCCTAGTGAGGGCTTGCCAAGTGTCACTGTTTGATTGGTTTGCATCTTGGTGATGTGGTGCCTTATGCTTAGTTGTGGAAGAACCAATGGTTAGGTGACACGTGTCAAGCCTGGAGGCCACCACGTGTCCCTCCCACAAGCCAAATGGAAAATGAGCGTATGGAGCAAAATTTTTATGAGGCGCTGGGGTTAGACCATGCAACCCCCTCTACACAAGCTCCATGACTTACCACTACACCGCCACATTGTTTCTTAACATATCATGGGCGCAAATTGTATTTGATGTGTTAAACTTTGGAGTTTAAGAGTTAACCGCTAGCATTAATGCTAGCATGTGACCAACCAAAAACTTAACTGCTAGCATTAACTTAACTGCAAGGCAACCATTAACTGCTAGCATTAACCATTAGAGTTAACTGTGCATGTGACCACCACTCTTTAACCATTAGCACTAAACCTTAACTGCATGGATCAGTTGGAGTTTAGTGCTAATTAAACCATGATTAACTCCTAATTAAGCGGGATTAAGCTGGCGGACCCTCCAAATTTGGCGGAAACTCCAGTTTTGGCGAAGTTAATTGGAGGTCCTCCAGTTTTAGTGGATAATTCCTAGGAGAAACTGTTTTGGCCATAACTTTTGCAATTTTCGACCAAATTGGGATAAAAAAAAGGTGTTCTTAGATGATTTCGACACCCTAAACATAATGGAACAAGTTTAAGAGGAAATGAGGCACTTTTGTATGTGATTTATCTACGTTCAAGTTTAAGGAAGCTCAGGGCCACCAAGAGAGGAGGTCAAGCTCAGAACATATGTAATCCATTTGCAGAGTTTGAAGAGTCATCTTTGGGGTTTTTGGATGCTCTATGTCCATTGAAGTAGGTTTCAAGAGCTGTAGAGCATTGTAAACTATACTTTTTTCCATTTTGACCAAATACATAGGCCCAAGCCATGAATGTTGGACCAAGGAGATGTAGCCCAGGAGGGGTGAACTCCTTTATCAAAACATTGTGTTAAGTGCTTTTCTTGATGGTTTGATGTACATTTACTTGCTACTATTCAACGTTTTACTTTCATGCTATTATGCTCATAATTCAAACATGAAAATTGACATAAATTTACCTATTTCCAATGACAAACACCATAAGAGAACCATGCACATGAAGCAATTGACAAGTGTTTGTTTTTAAATCTGAAGTTGAAATTAGCACAACAAAACTAACATTCAGCTACAAATCAATAGTGGTTTCAACCTTGCCTTTCCATTTACTAAATAACCATGGTGTGATGGGATTCATTCTTGGCTGAGCTTTGGATTGCCAGAAGGTTTTGCAACAAGGTGAGGTGGTCTCAGGAAATTCCTAAGAATGGGGGTGGATATGGTTTTCTTTGGGAAGCCCTCGACAAGTGGGTGGAGATAGGAAAATTCTTCAAGGTATGGTGAAGGAATTCTAAGGCATCCAAGCTTGGTTTGGTTTTGTGATCTCGGGGGAGTTTGAGGGTGGAGGTGGTTTAACCTTTAGAGTTCATGGTTGATTATGTCTTGGTTTATCCCATGATATCCCACATTCATGCTTGGAATATGACACAGTGGTGATTGTCCAAAAGAAATATTTGGTTCAATTCAATCTATCGTCGGGTGTTACTTGGAAGTCCCTAACTTGATTGATTTTTGCATATGTTAATAAGAGTTATTTTCCTATTGTTATATATGCTAACTTGCACTTGTTATTACGTTTATTTGATGTCTTTTTTTTCATGGTTAATATTCTATTTATGTGTTGGTTATAAGCATGGTTCTATGATGTTCTCTAACTATGGCTCTTGTTCATGATTTGACAAGTATTTGAATGGTTGATGAATGCATGGGATAACAAGTGTTGTTGCAACTAATTGAGAGGGAATTAAATCTTCTCGGTGATTTTCAAATGAAGTTCAAATATTTATGATCAGATATGCATTCATAATGTGTAACTCACATGTATACCATATGTTGACGAAATGTATAGTGTGTTCTAGGAAGTCTAGGTCAAGTTTTTTATTTGAGTTTGAAGGTTTAGAATTATTTCTATGTCAAATATGATTCTAGAAAGTTATAGTAAGTTTTGGGCAGTGGTATGGAGGCTAGCCTGGAAACGTGGCTTAGATCTTCGGATCGCATCCACTAAACTGGGGAATTTAGGTCATAACCACATGGAGGCAAGCCTATGCATGCGGTTGGAGTCTTATAATGACACCCTTACCTTGTTGTGCATGCGGTTGGAGTCTTATAACGACACCCATAACTTGTTGTGCACGCGGTTGGGGTGTTAGGTCAGTAAAAAAGGGTTCCATATAAGAGATTGATCATCTGAGATGGTTTGTAGCCTACAAAGTGGTCTGTGGTCTCTGAGGGATGCCAGTCCAGTTGCCGGTTTATTGGACCCACTTCCTTAACTGGAACATTGGAGGTAGGGTCATGTTATAGTAGCAATAAACTTCACATTTACCCAGAGTGCTTGTAAAAGAGGGTAAATGTGGGGAGGGGTGATTACATATTGGTATCATAGCTTCCATGTTCAAACACTTGGAATTTATGGGAGGGATGTGATTGTTGTGCATGCTTGTTAGTCATATGCCTGCATTGTAGTGGCTATGATTGTCATGTATATCGTTGGTGTTACAGTTTGAGTTATCATGCATGATATCGATAGGTTGATATGTTGGTGTCATTATGAGTGTATACATGTATATTGCGCTAATCTAGATTGATTTTTGTAGACGAGCTAGCCTCCCCGTAACTTCACTAAGGTATTTTTTATGTATATATTTGATTTGTATGACATGGCATGTTTGTAGGAAGAAGAAGATAAGAGAATGAGCATAACTGTGGATTACAGTTCACAAGACTTTCCTTATAGATCAACTGAGCAACATGGGGAAGAGTACTATCCTGATATAACATATACACTAAGAAGCTTAAAGGTAGAGATCAAAAGTTGCAAGGAAGATAATGATAAGATAATTTAGTCACATGAAATACTTGCCAGGAGTCAGGAAAATAATGCCAAGGTTAATGCAGTTATCCTTCAGAGCTTATCATATTTATAGAGATAGGGACAACCATAGATCAATTATGGATAGGAGGAAAGGACTAATGGGGCATATGACATCAGGTCTCGATCACGACACTGGTTGGACAGGGATGACATGGTCAGAGGTGGAAGATGGTTGGATATGCTTGACATGAGAGGTAGTGGTTATGGGTTATATTCTAGTTTTGGTTCAAATAAATATCATGGTCATTATTGCCATCATCCTTATAGGACGAGTGAGAGGGGGTACTTCCCAGATGAATTCAAGAAATCCGAGCTTCCTACTTATAATGGAGAGTTGAAGAAAATCAAAAGATGTAGAAGCATGGCTTCTTGGGATGAAGAAGTTCTTTGAGCTGCATGATTATACAAAGAACATGAAGGCCAAGATAAGTATTTTCAGTCTCAAAGGAAAAACATATATTTGGTGGGAAGATATGAGGCGTTTCAGAGGCATCATGATAGAGGAGTTAAGTTGGCATGAGTTAAAAAGACTCTTCAGGAAGGAGTACTTGTTAGAGATATATTATGACTGAAAGGCCAAGGAGTTGTATGAGATGAAGATGGGATATATGACAGATGAAGAATACACAACGATGTTTCTAGAGTTGTTGAGGTATGTGCCTTCCCTCAAGGATGAGAAGATGAAGGTCCAAAGGTTCATCAATGGATTTACTTTAGCATTCAAGGACCATATTGAGTATGATGAGCCTTGTTCATTAGAGGAAGTCATTGGGAAATTGAAGCATTTTATGAGTAGTCAAAGCGTAAGTTTGAGCCTAAGCTTGATTGGAAAGGGAATGAGAAGGCTAAAGGAAAATGGCCTCTGAAGCGGGAAATACCTCAGGATGCAAGTGAGAAAGAGAATGTGGTTCCTTATAAGAAGTTTAATGCAATTGAGGAGGGACATAGATTTTAGCCTGGAGAGAAACAAAATAAAGGTAGTGGTAGAGAACTATTGCAGTGCTAGATTTGTGGCCAATATCATCATATGAAGGATTGTCCATTGTACGAGGGTGGAAGACCTCAGATCTATAGTGCTCAAGAGGCACAAATAGTTGGGGATGTTGGTCATAACATTCCTTGTATCTATGCAATAGTTGATAATAGGCAGGGAGATCATCAAGCATCCATTATTGAGATGTAAGGTAAGGTCTGTGATTGAGTTGTTTCCATTGTGATTTTTCCTGGACCTAATTATAGTTATGTTAGTCCTAACCTAGTGGATAAGTGTGGATTGAATAAATAAGTGCATGCAGAGTCTTTATTGGTGCAATTGGCTAATAGTTCACCATTGGGTGAGAGATTATGCTAAAACAATAATACTAGCCTTTTTAGGTCGCATGTCAATGATTGAAGCGTGTTCTTGACAACATGTACTAATTCGTTCACCTAATTGGTTGCTATAATGTTGTTTGCTATAATGTATCTCCCATAAACTGTAATGAAGAGGCATGAAATGTTAGCCCTTGGGGCAGCTCAATTGGCAATGGTCATGAAAATGAAGTGTTATGTGCGGGGAGGTTTGAGGTTCAAATCCTCCCGATTTACATGTGCTTTTGAAAGGGGCATACACAAGAACCGAGAAGTTATCGTGCTAGTGGTTGGAATCAACCTCGTGTGAGTATCATATTAGCCCAGTTGTTGATTCCTCTAGATACCAAAAGAATTGAAGAAACATGAAATTTCAAATACAATTTCAATAAATAGAACAATGAGTTGAACTCACTCAAATTATTTGTACCATGACCATAATTTAATTTGAATTGGAAGACATGAGAATTCGAGAGATAGTGTGAGGATCCCAATCCCACCCTAATGTCCCAATCTCTACATATCCCATCAAAAAATCCCATGATCTAGACTTGTATACACAAATTTGTTTTGGGACTCGGGGTGCCTTCAAGGGCTCTTCCATAAAGAAATAGTGTAGCAAGGAACAAATTTATGTCGGGGTCTAGAAAGGAGGGTAATACTTATCTTCAATTGTCATTTGGTTTCTTGCAATCCATATTCCCCACAATGTTAAAAATGGGAGCACCCACCAATTCTTTAGTCTTCCTTATACCAAAACTAGAGATTTCATTCAATATTTGAATATTAGGACCCTACCCGTAACAACCCTAGGTTAAAGTTCATGCAAAAAAGGATAATAAAGAGAAAATAAGACCAAGGTCATGGGGCACATATGCCAAGCTAAATGTTGGACAAAGCACTATAGTGGGCATCACTTTTGGTTTATTTATGGATATGGAAATTGGCAAAGGAATTGACAAAGGAAAAGAGACAATAAATGACATTTAATTATGAAAATAAAGGAAAATAGATGAAAAGGGAGGTGAAGAGACACAAATTTGCATGCTAAGGAAATTAGAAGGAAAATTATGGAAAATGAAGAAAAAAGAGGCATCAATAATAAAAAGGCTTCAAAGAACTAGTTCACAACTTTTGTCAGTTTTGGCTTGAGAATAGTGAGAGAGAGAGAGAGCACATGCAGATGAGAAGGCAAGCAAAGGAATGAAAATGAAATTAAAGGAAAGCGAAGAAAAGCAAGGAGAAGGTTGGATCAACAACTTCAGTAGGAAGATATTGCAAGTAACAGGCTGCATGTGTGATTCCCTTGCTGGGATGTGAATGCATGGTACATGAATTTGTTTGTTTGGTTCATTTGTTATCATTGGCATGGGTTTTCCTGCTTTAATAGTTGATCAGAATTTGGATTAGGGCAAAAATTTGCTAAAAAATCAAAGTGTTCAGAATCACTTGAAACATGAACAAATGTGTCCATCTCGGCGATACGATCCCAATGCAACTGGTTTCACTCAAAATAGAGTATGTAGGAGGAAGTTAGAGCTTGCTGACTGTTTCACCAAACCACAAAAAAATTTGCAGGTACTACCCAATGAGCAGTCCATACTGCTGATGTGGCAAATGACAGGACAGGTGGCTGTGCATACCAACGGGGTCAGCAACCAATGAGGGCTTACCAAGTGTCACTGTTTGATTGGTTTGCAGCTTGGTGATGTGGCGACTTATGATTGGTTGTGGAAGAACCAATGGGAAGGCGATCTGAAAATGGGGCATTTAGGCTTCTTGTTTAACTTACAAGAACCTCTCCCACTTCCAAAGCTTGAATTATTCCCAAGTCTTATTGGTTAACCAATGCGGAATTGATAATATGCTTGAAAACATAGGTGTATGCTTATGGTTATTTTAAAATTGTTTATATGCTGTAAGTTGATTTGTTTTAAACTGATATAAAACATATAACAGTGAACAAATGCATCAGATGAGCATCACACATAAGACAACAAATTAATATGGAGTTCACCCAAAACTCTTGGGCTACATCTCCTTGAGCTCTAGTTAACTCAACTAGGCTCTCAGGGATTATGGTCTAAGTTCTTTTACAAGCTCCCTCAGCACAAATCCACTGGTTTACACAGAACTCAATGGCTTAGAACACTGTCTTATCCCTGGCTCTTGAAGCTCTCGGCTCTGGCTCTGGCTCTTGGCTTGGGCTCGTGGCTCTGACTCTTGGCTATGGCTTGTCTGAGCTCTCTCTCGGCATCCGTGTACATCAGTGGTTCGCCAGACCTCCCAACAACCTTTAGCAACCTTCTAGTGACCTTCTGCAGCTTTGCTGCCTGTCAATCATGCTCTCTGGTTCACTTGACCTCCAAGTGATTCCAAAAAATATCTCAGCTCTCTACGTTGTTTGCTTAGCCTGCCTAGCCTCTCAATCATGCTCTCTGCGCTCCTTTGAGGTAGTTTTCCAGCTTTTCGGCTTCCCAGCCGTTTCTCTACGTATCATTATCTCTCTGCGCCTCTGCGACTTCCCTGCTCCTTGTCAGTTTGCTTGGCCATCTGGATCTGTGGCTCTGTGGCTTCAAAATGCATCATTTCCTGTAAAAACGTCTACTTGCAGTGTGGCATGATGTTCTGGAACAGTTATAGAGGTTTCAGGGCCTTCTCTTAATAGGCAAAAACTCGAAAATGGAGAAAATTTCATTACACAGAGATTTCTGCAAAATACACTATCGGGCATGATTTTCGGACTTGAAATCCCATTAAATCGCCCCTAAAATCCCTATCAGGTCTGTCATTAGGTGTTATATTGCATCGCTTAAGCATATTGGAAAAATCCCAAATACACGGGAAATACATGAAAAACCGAATTCTCGGACTTCAAATATTATGGAATCGGCCCTATAAACCTATTGGGTCTGTCCAAATATCACTTATCGCTATTGCATGGTGTAATGGCCAAAAAACCGAATACTTAGATAATACACAGAAAATCTGAAAATCCAGATTTCAAAATTTATGAAATCACGTCCATAATTCTTATAGGGCCTGCCTTTTTATCGGCATCGGGGATCGCCGATTAAATCTAGACCGTTGATCTGATTCGCGATCGGACGACTGATATCGTATCACATGTCGCTTATCGCATCGACCCTTCTATTGGGGATCACCAGTCACCGATTGCCGATTTAATATGGACCGTTAATCTGATCTGCGATCGGATGGTCTAGATCACATCGCTTTATCACATATCGCATTTCCAACGGCCCAGGGGTTCTGTCCCTTGTCTTATGCCATCGCCGATGCCGATCTGCCGATATCAACAATCGCAGTATCACATCAGCCCGGGGTCTTTTCCTTTGATATTTCGCATGTGTTTGCCTCCAAATCCATATGTCGGGGATCGACAATCGGGGGTTTCTCCCCTTTCCGCTTAAGTCCGCCTTTTTGACCTCTTCTAATGCGATTTCCCTTTATAAGGGTTTTTTGCCATTTTTAGGGGATTTTGCCTCTTTTTCCAAAGGAAAAAGGGCATCTTCTCTTTGCGATAACTTCTGCATCCTAAGTCCATTTTTTCCCATTCAAGTTGCAGTAGATTCAGAATGAAAAGATATTTGCGATGGGGCTATTTCCAAGAACTTCCTTGGACTTTCATTTTCCTCTGTGAGGAACACTTAGACTTAGGAGTCTATCCAAAATCCATTTTGGATCAAAATGTGACATGTGGCAAGCCCAAAGGCCACCACGTGTCCCTCCCACAGGCTGAATAGAAAATGAGCATATGGATCAAAAGTTTTATGAGGCGTTGGGGTTCGACCCCACAACCACCTCTACGTAAGCTCCATGACTTACCACTACACCGCCACATTGATTCTTAAGATATCATGGGCACACATTGTATTTGATGTGTTAAACTTTGGAGCTTAAGAGTTAAATGCAAGCATTAATGCTAGCATGTTACCAAACACAAACTTAACCACCAACATTAACTTAACCACCATGCAACCATTAATAGCTAGCATTAATCATTAGAGGTAATTGCACATGTGACCACCACTCTTTAACCACTAGCATTAAACCTTAACCACGCCAGTTAGTTGGATTTTAGTGCTAATTAAACCATGATTAACTCCTAATTAAGTGGGATTAAGTTGGCGGACCCTCCAAATTCGGCGGAAACTCCAATTTTGGCAGAGTTAACTCGAGTTCCTCCAGTTTTAATGGAGAATTCCTAGGAGAAACTGTTTTGGCCATAACTTTTGCAATTTTCGACCAAATTGGGATCAATAAAAGGTGTTCTTAGATGATTTAGACATTTTGAACATAATGGAATAGGTTTTAGAGGAAAAGAGGCACTTATGTATGTGAATTTTCCACGTTGAAGTTTAAGGAAGCCCAGGGCCACCAGCAGAGGAGGTCAAGCCTAGAACATATGTAGTCCAATTACAAAGTTTGAAGAGTCATATTTGGGGTTTTTGGATGCTCTAAGTCCATTGAAGTAGGTTTCAAGAGCTGTAGAGCATTGCAAACTCTACTTTTTTCCATTTTGAGCAAATACAGAGGCCCAAGCCATGGATGTTGGACCATGGAGATGTAGCCCAGGAGGGGTGAACTCCTTTATCAAAACATTGTGTTAAGTGATTTTCTTGATGGTTTGTTGTACATTTACTTGCTGCTATTCATAATTTTACTTTCATGCTATTATGCTCATAATTCAAATGTAAAACTTGACATAAATTTACCTACTTCTGTTCACAAACACCTTAAGAGAACCATGCACATGAAGCAATTGGCAAGCATTTGTTTTTAAATTTGAAGTTGAAATTAGCACAACAAAACTAACATTCAGCTACAGATCAAGTTGGTATCAGAGCAAAGGTTTATTTTCTTGATTTCTCGAGATTTGTGCAAGGAGAATTAATAGTGTGCAAGTTTATGTGATTGCAACTTCAACAAGTGATGTCTCTAATCTCTCTTCCTTAGCAAGATTCTTTGATGAAGAGATGTTGCAAGAGTTTTTCATCATGAGAGATATGGTGCAAGAGATGATTGAAGATAGGAAGGAGAACACTATACTTCAAGAGCATTTGATGGCCATGAAGGAGGAGAATCAAGAGCTTCTTGAAAAGACGCATGAGATGGATATTTTACTCCATGATGCCAAGGACACCCTAGCCAAGTATGTGCATGAACATGAGGTATTCCATTCAAGTTTTTCTTCAATTTCCTCTCAAAATGAATGTTTTGGTGCTTTTGAAAGACACGCTAGAGGAATAGGGTCCCAATTGTTGATGAAAATGGGTTATGAAGGTAAAGGGTTAGGCACACATGTACAAGGCATAGTTGAGCCAATTATTGTTGAGGAAAGGCCTAGGTATTTGGGTCTTGGTTACAGACAACATGATGGAGAATGCTCCAAAGCCAAGGAGGCACATGAAAGTGTTCCAAGAGGGAATTTAATTACATGTTCATACCCTCAATCTTGTGAAGATTGTGTTCATGAGGAATGAAAAAGTTGTATACCCACTTTGCAAGAAGATGCTCATAAGCATGCAACTAGTGGAAAGGGAAAACAAGAGGATTTTTATAGCTCTAAGGCCATTGAAACCATTGTTGATATTTTGAAGAGAGCCACTACCTCATCAAATTCACCTCCTCAAGAAGACAACAAAGGTGAATGTGCAAGGTATAAATCTACCTTTAATCAAGTTTCTTTTGATTATGATAAACATGGTAAATATTCACATAATAATTGTAGAGAATTTACATGTTCTTTTTGTGGTTTGAATAACCATAATGTTTCAAGATGTTTGAAGAAAATTGCCACATATAGGAAACTTTCAAAGAAAAAGTGACAAAAAACCAGAGGTCCATGGGATAATGGAAACCGTGTTGCAAAGAAGATGTAATTGTTTTGCACTCATTTCCATAAGCAAGGTCATATCATAGACAAATGTTGGACTTTGTATCCAACAACTCATCCACAACATTTGAAGAAGGTGGAGAGAGATTTTGGCAAGAATGGAAAAGAGGATTTGATAATTTATGTGGGTCAAGATGATTCACAAATGATGTACAGCTGAAAGAAGCACCATGGAAATGGTTTGGTAAGAGGTGTTTTATTTCTTATCCAAATAAGGCTTGCAATTCTTTTGTTTTTAGATGCAATTCTTTGCCTTAAAAATGCATTTCTTTGCCTTATGAATGCATTACTTTTTTGTTGAAAGTATGTTGCAACTTTTAGGATGCAAGATGTTGAAAGTGGAGTTTTGTTTGACTCACTTAAATGTAGCAAAGAAGGTAATTTGTGGTTACAAATTTGTATGTGAATGCATTTATTTTGAATGCATTCTTGATGTTGCATATTTTCGCTAGAAGGTGTGTGAAAGTGGGGTATGTTACTCACTTCATTTGCAACAAATTTGTCAATTCAGCTCTTATGTACCCATACATGTTTTTGGGCTTATTGTACTTGTGTTTGTACTTGTGGAGAGTTGAAGAATTGTACATATACATGAGAGTTTGTGTGTGTGTGTGAACAATGGAATTGTTGCTAGTTTCATTGTATTTGGATACATGCATGAGTGTCGACTTGTGTCGATTGTTGTCACATGTATGTCATATCGAATTGGAATAGTTGACTTTATCTCTAAAGATGAAAGGGATATGTTGACAGATTATTTCATGAGATGTGAAATTCTTATTGTTTATGCAAAGAATCGTCAAGTTGTTGTACATGCTTAAGTTTGGCTCTCAAGTCAAGTCAGTTGCTTGAAGAAGTATGTTTAGTCGATGATGTTTTGTCAACTTGTGTCAGTCGATGGTTTGTACACCAAGATGCAAGGGTACATGGTGATGTTACATGATGTGACAATTGTTTCTTTGAAGGAGCAAAAGAAGAGGTCGTCGATTTTCATTTCTTACATATTGTGTTTTTCTATTTAGCGGTTGTATTTGTGACAAGATGTCGCAGGATTTTGGAAGGTCCATTCTTGAGCAAGACGCTCATGCTTAGTCTTCATTCTCAAATCATGACATGAGTAGCATGTTGAATTGGAGGATGATAGAGACAAGAAGCGAAAGTGGACGAGATGCTAAAAATTTACAACCATTGTAGTATGTTGTGTGTGTTGACGCCAAGATTCTTAGTGGGAAGACTATTAGATTGTATCAGTTTTCCAAGCACGGAGGGATCGATGTGGTACAACAAAGGTATTTTTTAGCCAGAAAGTGTCTGAAAAGTGTTGGATTAGGTCAGCAGCAAAAGGAGAACAATGGTTGAGGGACATAGCCATTTGCAATGCAAGGGATGTCAGTGTACCCAAGTGCTTGTCATGGAGATTTCTTCAAGTAGAATCAATTGATAGAACTTGGGAAAGAGAAGAGTATTCATCTCTCATCAACTAACCAACTTTTGTGGGTCTAAAAGCCCATCAATGGGAAGGAGTGATTCGAATCTGGATTAGGGGCAAAAATTTGCTCAAAAATCAAAGTGTACAAAATCGCTTGAAACTTGAACAACTTCACCCATCTTGGCGATACGATCCCAACCGAACTCGTTTCACTCAAAATAGATTTCTTACAAGGAAGTTAGAGCCTGCTGATTGTTTCACCAAACAGTAAAAAAATTTACAGGTACTGCCCAATCAATAGTCTGTACTGCTGACATGGCAGATGATAGGGCAAGTGACTGTGCAGGCCAATGGGGTCAATGCCCAATGAGGGCTTGCCAAATGTCATTGTTTGATTGGTTTTCATCTTGGTGATGTGGCGCCTTATGATTGGTTGTGGAAAAACTAATGGGAAGGTGACACATGTCAAGCCTGGAGGCCACCACATGTCCCTCCCACAAGCCAAATGGAAAATGAGCATATGGAGCAAAATTTTTATGAGGCGTTGGGGTTAGACCCTGCAACCCCCTCTACACAAGCTCCATGACTTACCACTACACTGCCACATTGATTCCTAACATATCATGGGCGCAAATTGTATTTGATGTGTTAAACTTTGGAGTTTAAGAGTTATCTGCTAGCATTAACGCTAGCATGTGACCAACCAAAAGCTTAACTTCTAGCATTAACTTAACTACGAGGTAACCATTAACTGCTAGCATTAACCATTAGAGTTAACTGTGCATGTGACCACCACTCTTTAACCATTAGCACTAAACCTTAACCGCACAGATTAGTTGGAGTTTAATGCTAATTAAACCATGATTAACTCCTAATTAAGCGAGATTAAGTTGGCGGACCCTCCAAATTCGGCGGAAACTCTAGTTTTGGCAAAGTTAACTGGAGGTCCTCCAGGTTTAGTGGATAATTCCTAGGAGAAACTTTTTTGGCCATAACTTTTGCAATTTTCGACCAAATTGGGATAAAAAAAAAAGGTGTTCTTAGATTATTTCGACACCCTGAACACAATGGAACAAGTTTCAGAGGAAATGAGGCACTTTTGTATGTGATTTTTCTATGTTGATGTTTAAGGAAGCTTAGGGCCACCAAGAGAGGAGGTCAAGCCCAAAACATATGTAATCTATTTGCAGAGTTTGAAGAGTAACCTTTAGGGTTTTTGGATGCTCTAAGTCCATTAAAGTAGGTTTCAGGAGCTGTAGAGCATTGTAAACTGTACTTTTTTTCCATTTTGAGCAAATACAGAGTCCCAAGCCATGAATGTTGGACCATGGAGATGTAGCCCAAGAGGGGTGAACTCCTTTATCAAAACATTGTGTTAAGTGCTTTTCTTGATGGTTTGATGTACATTTACTTGCTACTATTCAACATTTTACTTTCATGCTATTATGCTCATAATTCAAACATGAAAATTGACATAAATTTACCTGTTTCCAATGAAAAACACCATAAGAGAACCATGCACATGAAGCAATTGACAAGCATTTGTTTTTAAATCTGAAGTTGAAATTAACACAACAAAACTAACATTCAGCTACAAATCAATAGTGGTTTCAACCTTGTCTTTCCATTTACTAAATAACCATGGTGTGATGGGATTCATTCTTGGTTGAGATTTGGATTACCAAAAGGTTTTGGAACAAGGTGAGGTGGTCTCAAGAAATTCCCAAGCGTGGGGGTGGATATGGTTTTGTTTGGGAAGCCCTCGACAAGTGGGTGGAGATAGGAAAATTCTTCAAGGTATGGTGAAGGAATTCTAAGGCATCCAAGCTTGGTTTGGTTTTGTCATCTTGGGGGAGTTTGAGGGTGGAGGTGGTTTAACCTTTGGAGTCCATGGTTGATTATGTCTTGGTTTATCCCATGAGATCCCACATTCATGCTTGGAATATGACACAATGGTGATTGTCCAAAAGAAATATTTGGTTCAATTCAATCTATTGTCGGGTGTTACTTGGAAGTCCCTAACTTGATTGATTTTTGCTTATGTTAATAAGAGTTATTTTCCTACTGTTATGTATGAGAACTTGTACTTGTTCTTATGTTTATTTGATGTCTTTTTTTTCATGGTTAATATTCTAGTTATGTGCCGGTTATAAGCATGGTTCTATGATGTTCTCTAACTATGGCTCTTGTTCATGATTTGACAAGTATTTGAATGGTTGATGAATGCATGGGATAACAGGTGTTGTTGCAACTAATTGAGAGGGAATTAAATCTTCTTGGTGATTTTCAAATGAAGTTCAAATATTTATGATCAGATATGCATTCATAATGTGTAACTCACATGTATACCATATGTTGACGAAATGTATAATGTGTTCTAGGAAGTCTAGGTAAAGTTTTTTATTTGAGTTTGAAGGTTTAGAATTATTTCTATGTCAAATATGATTTTGGAAAGTTATAGTAAGTTTTGGGCAGTGGTATGGAGGATAGCCTGGAAATGTGGCTTAGATCTTCGGATCACATCCACTAAACTAGGGAAGTCATAACCACAAGGAGGCAAGTCTATGCATGTAGTTGGAGTCTTATAACGACACCCTTACCTTGTTGTGCACGCGGTTGGAGTCTTATAACGACACCCTTACCTTGTTGTGCACGTGGTTGGGGTGTTAGGTCAGAAAAAAAAGGGTTCCATATAAGAGATTGATCATCTGAGGTGGTTTGTAACCTATAGAGTGGTTTGTGGTCTCTAAGGGATGTCAGTCCAATTGTCGGTTTGTTGGACCCACTTCCTTAATTGGAACATTGGAGGTAGGGTCATGTCATAGTAGCAATCAACTTCACATTTACCTGGAGGGCTTGTAAAAGAGGGTAAATGTGGGGAGGGGTGATTACATATTGGTATCATAGCTTCCAGGTTCAAACACTTGGAATTTATGGGAGGGATGTGATTGTTGTGCATGCTTGTTAGTCGTATGCATGCATTGTAGTGGCTATGGTTGTCATGTATATCGTTGGTGTTACAGTTTGAGTTATCATGCATGATATCGATAGGTTGATTATGTTGGTGTCATTATGAGTATATACATGTATATCATGCTAATCTAGATTGATTTTTGTAGACGAGCTAGCCTCCCCATAACTTCACTAAGGTATTTTTTATTATGTTTATCTTTTATTTGTATGACATGGCATGTTTGTAGGAAGAAGAAGATAAGAGAATGAGCAAAACTATGGATTACAGTTCACGAGACTTTCCTTATAGATCAACTGAGCAACATGGGGAAGAGTACTATCCTGATATAACATATACAGTAAGAAGCTTAAAGGTAGAGATCAAAAGTTGCAAGGAAGATAATGATAAAATAATTTAGTCATAGGGAATACTTGCCTGAACTTAGGAAAATAAAGATGAGGTCAATGCAGTTATCCTTCAGAGCTTATCATATTTATAGAGATAGGGACAACCATATATCAATTATGGACAGGAGGAAAGGAATAATGGGGCATATGACATCAGGTCATGATCACGACACTGGTTGGACAGGGATGGCATGGTTAGAGGTGGAAGATGGTTGGATATGCCTGACATGAGAAGTAGTGGCTATGGGTTCTATTCTAGTTCCGGTTCAAATAAATATCATGGTCATCATCACCATCATCCTTATAGGAGGAGTGAGAGGGGGTACTTCCCGGATGAGTTCAAGAAATCCAAGCTTCCTACTTATGATGGAGAGTTGAAGAAAATCAAAAGATGTAGAAGCATGGCTTCTTGGGGTGAAGAATTTCTTTGAGCTGCATGATTATACAAAGAACATGAAGGCCAAGATAAGTATTTTCAGTCTCAAAGGAAAAACATATATTTGGTGGGAAGATATGAGGCGTTTCAGAGGCATCATGATAGAGGAGTTAAGTTGGCATGAGTTAAAAAGACTCTTTAGGAAGAAGTAATTGTTAGAGATATATTATGAAAGAAAGGCTAAGGAGTTCTATGAGATGAAGATGGGATCTATGACAGATGAAGAATACACAACGATGTTTCTAGAGTTGTTGAGGTATGTGCCTTCACTCAAGGATGAGAAGATGAAGGTCCAAAGGTTCATCAATGGATTTACTTTAGCATTCAAGGACCATATTGAGTATGATGAGCCTTGTTCATTGGAGGAAGTCATTGGGAAATTGAAGCATTTTTATGAGTAGTCAAAGCGTGAGTTTGAGCCTAAGCTTGATTAGAAAGGGAATGAGAAGGCTAAAGGAAAATGGCCTCTGAAGTGGGAAATACCTCAGGATGCAAGTGAGAAAGAAAATGTGGTTCCTTATAGGAAGTTTATTGCAATTGAGGAGGGACATAGATATCAGCCTGGAGAGAAACAAAATAAAGGTAGTGGTAGAGAACCATTGCAATGCTAGATTTGTGGCAAATCTCATCATAAGAAGGATTGTCCATTGTACGAGGGTGGAAGACCTAAGATCTATAGTGCTCAAGAGGCACAAACAGTTGGGGATGTTGGTCATAACATTCCTTGTGTCTATGCAATAGTTGATAATAGGCAGGGAGATCATCAAGCATCCATTATTGAGATGTAAGGTAAGGTCTGTGATTGATTTGTTTCCATTGTGATTGATCCTGGACCTAATTATAGTTATGTTAGTCCTAACCTAGTGGATAAGTGTGGATTGAATAAATAAGTGCATGCAGAGTCTTTATTGGTGCAATTGGCTACAAGGACTAAGAAAATAGTTCACCATTGGGTGAGAGATTATGCATTTGAGCTGAATGGTATGCCTACCTCAACACATCTAAATGTACTTACTTTTGGTTCCTATGATACACTTCTGGGTATGGATTAGTTGTTTACTCATAGGACAAAGGTAAACTATTATGAGAAGGCTATTGAGTCTCTAGATGATGATGGAGAATAGATAATTTTGCAGGGAAATAATAAGCCTACATTGGTGAGAATGGTTACAACTATGCAAGCTAAGCGCAGTTGCAAGAAAGGGTACGATATTGTTTGCAGTTCAAATTTCCAGTGACAAAGGAAAGAATGTTGAGGATGATGAAGTCTTGAATAGGTATCCTATTTTGCAGCAATTTCAGGATGTGTTTCTAGCAGAGATTTCAGAGTTACTGCCTCATAAGGAAGTGTATTTCTCTATTCAGTTGGTACCAAGAGTAACACCAGCATTAAAGGCACCTTATAAGATGAACACTTCAGAGTTGGTGGAATAAAAGTTGCAACTTAAGAAAACTCTTGATAAAGGATACATAAGGCCAAGTGTGTTTCCTTGGGGTGCCTTAGTATTATTTGTGAAGAAGAAGGATGGTACTCTTAGGTTGTGTATTGATTAGAGGCAATTGAACAAGGTGACCATCGAGAAAAAGTATCTGTTGCCAAGGATTGATGAATTGTTTGATCAGTTGAAGGGAGAAACAATGTTCTCAAATATTGATTTGAGATCAGGATATCATCAGGTGCGCATCAAGGAAGAAGATATTTACAAGACTGTATTCGATACGAGGTATGGGCATTATGAGTTTGTGGTGGTTTCTTTTGATATTACTAATGATCTAACTACTTTCATGTGTTTGATGAACAATGTGTTGTGTCCTTATCTGGAAAAGCATGTGAAAGTGTTCATTGATGGTATATTGATATATTCCAAGAATGAGGAAGAGCATGTAGAGCACCTAGTAGTAGTATTGATATTTTTGAGAGAGCATTAGTTGTTTTCCAAGCTTAGCAAATGCAGTTTCTTTCAGACTAAAGTTCATTACTTAGGGCGTGTTATTTCCAAGGAAGGGATAACAATGGATCCATAAAAGATTAGAGCTATCATGGGGTGGCCAAATCATAGGAATGTGGATGTGGTCAGATCATTGATGGGACTAGCAGGTTACTACAGGAGGTTCCTCAAGAAATTCTAACATATTTCCTATTCTATTACATCTTTCAACGAAAAGGGAAGAATTTTGAATGGATTAAGGACTGTGCAACTAGCTTTGAGTAGTGAAACCATTTGCTTACAAATTCTCTAGTCTTGAAGATTGCAGATCCTGATAAGGAGTTCATGGTACATATAGTTGCTTGGAAGAGGGGACTTGGTGGAGTCCTAATGCAAGAAGGATAGTTGATATGCTACGGGTCAAGGAATTTGAATGAGCACGAGCATAACTATGTGACTTATGATATTGAATTGGCATATATCATTCATGTGTTGAAGATGTGGACACATTATCTTCTTGGCAGCCAGTTTATTATGATGCGTGATCATAGTGGACTGAGGTACTTGTTTGACCAACCTAATCTGAATGTCTGGAAAGCTAGATGGTTGGCTACCCTTAGTGAGTTTGACTTCGATATTAGATGCATCAAGGGAAAGGAGAATAAGGTTGTAGATGCTCTCAATAGAAGAGTGCGGGTGAATCACATTGCAAAAATGAGTTCTTATGGGAGAGAATTGTAGGAGTGGATCTTGCAGGAAGGGAAACATGATGACATGTATCAACAGTTGAGGCACAATTTAAAATAATAGGGTGAAGGTGATAGGGATGAGGAGCATCACCTCATGTTATATGGTTTGGTCAGATTTAGGAACAAGATTTATGTGCCAGATAACAGTGAGCTCAAGAAGCTTATCTTGAGGGAGTTTCATGTCAAGTGGTATTAAGGTCACTTGGGATATCAAAATACTTTGGCAGCAATTAATAAGTTCTATCAATGATCAAACTTGAAGAAAGAGGTGGCAAAGTTTGTTGCTATATGTGTGGACTATCAACAGGTAAAAGCAGAGTGTTAGCATCCAAATGGTTTATTGCAACCTATTTCGATTCCAGAGTGGAAATGGGAGATTATTTCCATGGAATTGATTACAGGTTTGTCGAGGACATTGAAGCAACATGATTCCATCATGGTTGTGGTTGACAGGTTGAGTAAGGTAGCTCACTTCATTGCAGTAAAATCTACTAATTCAACTGCTAGTGAGGTAGCTCAAATATTCATCAGGGAGATAGTGAGGTTGCATGGTGTTCCCAAGAAGATCATATCAGGAAAAGATGCCAAGTTTACTTCCAAGTTTTGGAAGGAGTTATTTGTAGGTTCAGGGATAAAGTTAGCATTCAATACAACTTATCATCCATAGAAAAATGGAAAAATAGAGAGGGTCAACAAGATTCTTGAGGACATGTTGAGGATGTACATTATGGATCAATAGAGGAAGTGGGAGGAGTATCTTCCACTGATAGAGTTTGCTTATAATAATGGGTATCAAGAATCCTTGAAGATGAATCCATTTGAGGTTCTTTATGGGTGGAGTTGTAATACTCGTATCGGCTAGAGTGATCCAGCGAATACGATGCTGATTGGGTTGGATGTGTTGGCATAGATGGAGCATGAAATGGAAGTTATTAAGGGGAATTTAAAGTCAAAACAAGACAAGCATAAGAGTTATGCAGACCATCACATGGAATTTAAGGAGTTTCAGGTTGGGGTGCATGTGTACTTGCACATCAAGCCCAAGATGAGCTCTTTGAGGATTCGATCATGTACCAAGTTGGCACCTCAGTATTGTGGGCTTTTTGAGATCCTTGAGAGGATAGGATCAATGGATTACAGAATTGCACTATCGCCAATAGTGAAATTACATGATGTTTTCCATATTTCATTGCTTAAGTGATATGTGCAAGATGATGATCATGTGATTGATTAGTCTGCATTACAAGTGGAACCAAAGGGAGAATTCTAGCCAGAACCTCAGTGCACATTGTAGCAAAAAAAACTCATTCTCCAAAACTGAGAAACTGAGAAAGTTAAAGTGCAATGGAAGCACTTGGGCCCAATGAAGCTACATGGTAGATGATTGATTAGATCTGGGCTTTGTATCTTTCATTATTTGTTGGTTCAATCAAATGAGTTTTTGAGATATATATGTGTGTGTGTGTGTAGATACCAGAATGAGCTATATTATAAGGCTCTAATAAGTGGTATGTTTGTTTTTATTTTCAGTAGGATGTCACTGTAAATACTGCATCGAGCTATGTTGTAAAGCTCCACAGGTAGTATGTTTTTATTTTAGTTGTTTGTTGGTCATAGGTGTCATAGAACACCGAGGACGGTGTTACCCTAAGGGAAGGGGTTTGTAACATGCTACAACCTCGGGTTAAATTTCATGTAATAAAGGATAATAAAGACAAAATAAGACCAAGGTCACGTGACACGTATTCCAAGTTGAATGTTGGACAAAGCACTATAGTGGGCATCACTTTTGGTTTTTTTATGGCTATGAAAATTGGCAAAGGCATTGACAAAGGAAAACAAATAATAAATGACATTTAATTACAAAAATGAAGGAAAATATGAGAAAAGGGAAGTGAAGAGGCACAAATTTGCATGCTAAGGAAATTAGAGGGAAAATGAAGAAAAATGAAGAAAAATGAGACATCAATAATAAAAAGGATTTAGAGAACCAGTTCATAGCTTTTGTTAGTTTTGACTTGAGAATAGTGTTAGAGAAAGAGAGAGAACATGGAGAGGAGAAAGAAAGTAAGCAAGCAAAGGAAGGAAAAAGAAAGCAAAGGAAAATAGTAGAAAGCAAAGGAAAGAAAGAGAAGGTTGGATCAAAAACTTCAGTGGGAAAATCTTGTAGGTAACAGGTTGCATGTGTGATTTCCTTAATGAAATGTGAATTCATGGTACATGCATTTGTTTGTTTGGTTCATTTGTTGTCATTGGAATGGGTTTTTCCTGGTTCGATAGTGGTTTCAACGTTGCCTTTCCATTTCCTTGATAACCATAGTGTGATAAGATTCATTCATGGTTGAGCTTTGGATTGTCGGATGGTTTTGGAACTGGGTGAGGTGGTCTTAGGAAAATCCTAAGGGTTGGGGGTGGAGATTTTTTTCTCTGGGAAGCCCTCCATAGGCGGGTGGAGACAAGAAAATTGCTCAAGGTATGGTGAAGGCATTCTCAGGCATCCAAGCTTGGTTTGGTTTTGTAATCTCAGCACTGGTTTAGGTGAGCACATGGTAGTTTAAGGGTGGAGGTGTTTTAACCTTTGGAGTCCCTAGTTGATTATGTCTTGGTTTATCCCATGAGATCCCACCTTCATGCTGGGAATATGGCATGGGGGTGATTGACTGAAAGAAAGATTTGGTTCAAATCAATCTATGGTTGGGTGGTATGTGGAAGTACCTAAATTGGTTGGCTTTTTCATATGTTAATAGAGTTATTTTACTATTATTATCTATGAGCACTTGTACTTGTTATTATGTTGATTTGATGGTTGTTTTGTCATGGTTAATATTTTGGTTATAAGCATGGTTCTATGATGTGCTCTAGCTATGGATCTTGTTCATGATTTGACAAGTATTTGAATGGTTGATGAATGCATGGGATAACAAGTGTTGTTGCAGCTAATTGAGAGGGCATTAGAACTTCTCGATGATTTCAGAGATTTATGATTAGATATGCATTCATAACCCGTAACTCACATGTTTACCATATGTTTGACAAAATGTCTAGTGTGTTCTAGGCAGTCTAGGTCAAGTTTATGATTCAAGTTTTAAGGTTTAGCATTATTTCTATGTCAAATATGATTATGGAAAGTTACAGGAAACTATGGGCAATCTGGAGGCTATCCTGGAAAAGTTTCTTAGATCTCGAGACCGTAGGCACTGAACTGGGGTATTTAGGTCATAACCACATGGAGGCAAGCTTATGCATGCGGTTGGAGGCCTATAACGGCACCCTTGACATGTTGTGTGTGTGGTTGGGGTGTTAGGTTAATGAAAAAGGGTTCCAGCTCAAGGATTGACTACTTGGGGTGATTTGTAGCCTACTGAGTGGTCTCTGGTCTCCGAGGGATGTTAGTACAATTCCCAGTTTTTTGGCCCCACTTCCTTAACTAGAAAATTGGAGGTTGGGTAATGTCATAGTAGCTCTCAACTTTATATTTACCCGGAGGGCTTGTAGAAGTGGGTAAATGTGGGGAGGGGTGGTTACACTTCTATAAAGACTATTGACCTATAATTTTCTCCAATTCGATCTAACCTAGGAAATTTAGTGGCAATGGTAAAAAAATATTCTTATTTGGTTCCTCACTTGATCTACACCAGAGCCAAACCCCTAGCCCTTCCCTTCCTCTTTATGTAACTAATACCAAGATAAGACCTTCCCATTTAGAGCAAGCCAAATTAGTAGCTTGGATTTAGTTAGAGTGACCATCTTCCTTAGTTTACTCCACCATCATTTGAAATGTAAATATCCCTAGTCAAAGTTGCCTTGTGTCCTAGCTTATAGAGTAGTTCCCCCCCACCTCATTGAAAACCCAAACCAACGAATCCCTTTCATTAGATAATTTGATATGTGATTTGTCTAGCTCTACAAAATACCTCTAAATAGGGATATTATCTCATTCTAGCCTAATATATTCTATTGTTTCCATGTTTATAAGGATTTTTATCCTTTGCATTAACAATGAGGTTTAATGTGACTTGCTTGAAATATTAAAGAAACTATACTATAACATCGAACCAGAAGACAATTGGACCACACCCTATGTTACATATTTTCTAACTCTAATCATTGATCCATTATCAACTTTCGATGCCAAATAAGCTCCCTCTAATGGAAAAACCAAGGATAATACCTTCCACTGGTCTAAGACATTAAGTAATCTCCTGGGCTCCATTCTAATACAATCCACCACACAATCTAGTGCAATGTACTTCTAAATCAGAACCTACTTCCAAAGGTGATCTTTGATTAGAAAGCTCCACAAATACTTAGCTACCAATGCTCTCCCAAATAAGAAAATGTCTTTTAACCCTAACCTACCATTACTTAACATGCCTAGAAATAAATATTTTTTAAAATAATCTTTGGTAACTGTCAAATGTTTTGGGCCATAAGAAAAATATAATTGTTAGGCCCCTATACTACTAGTGTAACCCCTTATTGTTATTAGTACAACCCACTTATTATATTGATGTACACACGTAGTGCTATTATTGTTACTATTGTGCCCCATGGAAGCCCACTATTGTTATTAATGTGCCCTTACGTTATTATTGTTATGTCGGCTCTGATTATGTTATGACCCCTTAGACTCCTATATATAGAAAGGAGGTATTTTCATTTGTATCATCCAAGAATTGTTCATTTATGTAATGTAAAGGAGGTTTCCCCCTCGAAGAGGCTGAATTCTAAGGCGTTGATCTATCTTTTTATTGAGCTGGTTTCATAACAATAATTCTCAAAATATTTTAATATAGAGTTGTGAAGGTTAAACTGTGAAAACTTGCCTTGCTTCATTATTGAAGAGGATGGTAGCAACTCTTATAGTACATGGAGTTTTCAAGGTGTCTAGATAAGTAAAGTTTGAGGTCATTTAAATACATGAATTCAATAGTCACATTAAAAGGAAGGGATATTAAATGAACACAATATTAGACAACTTTAGTGCAAATTACTATGATAAAATGACATTGTGTTACTAATATGTTAATATTATATTTGTATAGTTTTGGTGCCACAAATTGGTTATGCTGCTTTTCCACATTAACATGTTAGTTTTGGTTCCCTTGAACTTCTTTTCCATTTTCTTTTAGTTGTATGAGAACTTAGTGCATGAGGATCACTTCATTGGGAGGGAAAATACTCTATGGAAGGTAGTTTTAATAATGGGTGTCTTGTGTCAGAGCCTACTATTACACATTATTTTGTCACATCTCCTGTTCACTTCCTATTCCATATCTTGAAGTGCCAAAACATTGACAATTGTGTAGCATATCCATCATGATATACATACCAAAACCTCCCTGAAGAACTAAAGGAAAACTACCTTGAGTCAATTTTGAAGAAGGTTAGCTAAAACCATAATTTTTAGGGCCAATGTGCTTTTCTCCACTGCTTTCCCATGCTGATGGCAGATTGCACTGCTTTACACTAGCACTGCCAGTGCGAGTTTTGATATGAAAGCCCGCACTAAACCTCTTTTGGCAGGTTTTCCCAAAATGGGGGAGAAGCTTTGTATGTTAGAAACTTCGAGAACAACGAGAGGCAAACACCTCCCTATGAACTCTCTGATAAGTATGTGCCATTATACCCAAATCAGCTCTCTTAGGCTTGATCACCTCAACCTGCTTAGTCTGCTCAGGCTCACTGATCTCAGCGCTGCTAGGTGACTCAATGTGCTCATGAAATAGTGATGGCAGAGATGATGGTGAAGGAGATTGATCTGATGATGATGCATACACTGTGGGCTGAGATGGAGGAATGGATGTGGAAGGATGAGATGATGAAGGCACATCTTGAACATGCTGAATAGATGGATCAATGAATATGTCATCAACTATGAAAGTACTCCATGAAGTGTTCGATTGTTTGAGGTGATGGAGGACAACGATTTTGATAAGGGAGTGGTGAAAAATACTTTTCATTTGATGCTCATATTCTCTCTTTTGGACAATATATGCCATCTTTTCAATGCTTGGGAAGAGAAAATAAGGTATGTTGAGCATCTTGACCCTTGTGAAGTGCATGAGTAGCCAGATATGATAGGTATAAAATCTAGAGAACCTACCTTCACAAGTAAAGTATTTCATGATGATTTTCATCATGGGAACATATCTCTCTAGGAGGTAAGAGAAAGGAAAAAGCCTCTTTCTTTCATTCTTGTATCTAGGTTTGATGTATGGCTCATAGTAATGCTCCTCCAAGTATTTTTGCTTGAACCATTTTCCCCAACATTTGGGATTCAGTAGTAGATGATATGATGGCAGTGGACATAGTGAAAGTGACACTAGCAAGGGTTACCTGGTTGTCATGGAGATTGGAGATGAATAGTCTACTCAACATAGGATGATGTTGGACCTTTTGTATTTTCTCACAGAATTCAAAACATCCTAGATGCTTAAAACATGTCACAGCCATGGGAGATTCTGTGAGTTTCGTGGTATGTCTTGGCTCAAGTCTAAGGATTATCCCTCCTTTGTTTGGCTTCTTCTCTTTTCTTTCTTCCTCCTCACTGGAATTTCTGTTCTCTTCTTCTGACAATGGTGTCTTGGTGTCTAAAACACTAGGGAGCTGAAATAATAGTGGAATATAGGTATAGGGAGTTAGGAATGGTGTGAGGAAATTCAAAGAGATGAGGGAAGGGGTTTAAGGTTTAAGGGAAGTGATAGGGAGTGGGAATGTGATGGGATTTAGGATAGGGAATTTTATTACAGGTATGGCAGTATGGCTACCTAGGAATTCACTGCCTAGGACTTTAGGGTTTAAAGGAGAATAAATTTGGGATAGGGATTTAGCAATACAGGGGTAGGGATAGGGTCTACTATGATGTGGGAAGGATATTAGGGTCTTAGGAACAAATTTGGATGTGTGTGAATGAAGCTAGGGTTTGCAAGTTTTGAAAACTCCAAATTTCACACAAGAAACTTAATACCATGAATTTATGAATTGTGAAATGTAAGGAGGGTATATTTTAGTGTTACTTGCTGGAGGATGAAGAAAACCAATCTTGAAGCTTTTGAAGCAATGGAACTTTGTTTGGAGGCTGGTGAGCAATTTCGAGTAAACGCGTAGTGCACAACATAGGCGCACCCTCCACAACATAGGTGTGCAACATAACACAGAAACGCGCAACATAACACACAGGCGCACCCTCCACAACAGAGGCACATAACGTAACACTAAAACACACCCTCCATAACACAGGTGCATAATGTAACACTGAAACGCACCCTCCACAACACAGGCACATAATGTAACACTGAAACGCGCCCTCCACAACACAGGCACACAATGTAGCCTCTGTTTTGCCAATTTCACCTTTCAAACTTGAAAATTTCTCCTTTGTTGAGGTTGCTAGACAATGAAAAGAGAAAATTAGGTTTGAATTGATGTCTTGAGGGTTTAAATACTTTGTGGAATTTTATTTTGTTGATTTAAAACCCATTTTTCTAATGTTTCAAATCACTTTTGAAACATTGTACTAATACCTTTTACCTTGTCTTTTTTGCTTTGAAGATTGATCAATTGTTGGAGTAGGCACTTTTTTATTTGACATTTATTATTCAGTTGTCATGTGGAACTGTGTTGGCAACTTGAGAAGTAGTTACTTATTACATATAATTGACTTAAAATTACATAAATAAATAAAATAAAATTACATTTCTATTTTTTGGAATAAAATTACAATCTGGAATGAAACTCATACTTGAAATCAAAATTATATCTTTGGCAACCATGTTTACACCTTTTCAAATCCTCTTTAAATGAAAAAGGGATATTATTGGTGTTCACTCTCATACTTTTTCTAGCCTTATGCAGTGAAATGGTATCTTAATGGACCTCGGAAAAATGAAACCTAGAGACCTAATGAAAACCTTGAGTGAGTAGACTTCATGGTGGCTTTAATGACATAAAGACATGATGAAATAAGCTTCATAATTGATCTATGCTCAGTAAGTGTTGGGAGCGGGATCCCCCAAGGGTAGTTTTGGGGCTAAAAGCCCATGTTTTTGTAATATTATTGTAAAAACTCCGCATTTTGTGGCCGTGGAGCGCGAAGGTATTATGAGTAACAAAGGGTAGTCCGCCCTTAGTTTTGTAAAGTAAAGCCGGTTGTAAGAATCTACCCATGATCCGCGGACCATGGGATTGTATAAAAAGAGCTAAGATCTAAGTAGTTAGAATCATCAAGCATATCATGACAAAGAGAGTCATAGCTTTAGAGCAAGAAGTCTAAGTCTTGGATTGTAGCGTAGGTAGAGGCTTTGCAGCTAAGTGCACAGACCCCTGCAGCTGTGTGTGTAGGGTGAATAGAGTCTGTAATACTTGGAAGATATTAATAAAAGGAGTTATTATGCAATTTCTGTGTATTTGTCCTTCTGATGGGTTTGGATATTTTGTGTATGAATTTCCTTTAGTATGCTTATATGATGCACGAATGAATGTAATTACATTGAATAATTAAACACAATTGTGAATATCTGCTTACGCGGTGATAACTTTAAGTATTTGACAAGATAAGAAAATCACTTAGGATAATTGACGAATCTGCACGACACACTGCCATAGCAGCGCGGAAGTACCTAAGCCCTAGGTTAGGGCTGCGCAAAGGTTGATTGTATACTTTTGCGAAGGTATTGAAGGCCAGAATAGAGGGTTTATCTTACAAGCCCTAGAGCGAGATCACCTGTGCAAAGACAGGGATAGAAGAGATCAAATGATATCACAACCATCACAAGGGTGCAAAAACTTGGTTCTAGCATCTCCCCATACTACTTCGAGTGAGACTTCGGTCCGCGCTCCATCGATGATGTCGAAAGGGCCAGTAATGTAGGGATTTGTTTGGCTAATTAATGTTGAACCTGGATCAGGTCCCCTTAAGCCAACAAATGGTTTTGTTGCCGCGATTAGAATTTGCATAAGATATGTGTGATGTCGTATCACTGGAATCCAACTAAGAAGGAGATTGGAAACTGGTTGGATAGGAAGATCCATGAATTTGCGGCGCACGAGAACAAAAACTTGTGACTGACAAAGGAATAGTGGTTGGACCGATACCTGTATACAAAGATCCACAAAATATTTTTCTACTTTTTCCCTATTGGGCTATATGAATGGATCACGAAGCTAGAAGATAGCCAAGGAAGGTGGAAACTTGACAGCCCTATTGTGTGGACCCCAGAGCTAGTGTGAAGGTTGGAAGCAATGGAGGATAAGATCACCCGCGTTGTCAATCATTGGCTCGATTGCGTCATAGGAGGATTTGTGACTGAATTCGCGGTCAACACCTCAGTCAGCTATAGCGAGGCGGAGCGACATTTTTTCAAAGGACCGCGAGGTAAGTATGTAAAATCTTTGAATACTTGGATTAAAATGCTGTTGTGTGAAAAATGGGTTATGTAGATTCCTTGATGTTTGGGACTACACAAAGCAGAAAAACTTACAGGAATGAAGGAAATAAGGGTCTGGAGTATATCCCCTTGATTTCACCTCCGTGAAGAGACGAAGAAGGGATAGCGAAGGTCTCTCCGCGAAGTGCTATTCAGGTAATAAGACTAGGATTCCCACGAATACCACCTTTGCCCACACCACCTCTAAATTCACCACCATCACCTCCAAATTCACCCGTACCACCTCCACCTCCACTATGGTTCAGTATGGCAAATACAAAAAGTTTCCCTTGTTCAAAGGCTTGGTAAATGAGGACCCGGACCAATTCTGGTTCGTTGTGAGGGCTGTATGGGAAGCTCAAGGTGTAACAGATGATCATATAAAAAAGGTGACACTGGTCAATTCTCTACAAGATCATGCGCTAACCTGGTATATTAAGTACTCTAACGATAACCTGAATGTTGGAGTAGCAAATATCCAGGTAGCACTAAATAGGGAATTTAGCAGGCCTAAATATGAGGTGCAGTAGATTCTGGGATTCAAAGAGATCGCGATGCAGCCAGGCGAGATGCCTTGGGAACTAGATTAGGGGCTGAAATATACAATCCATGAAGTGAACATGAATTTAACAAATGGACAACATCGTGAGTGGTTTGTGGCTTCGGTACTACCACACTTAAGGAGTGTGTTGTCGTAGCAGAAGATAACAACTCAGGCATAGGCCTTGGAGATTTCCATGAGGCTGCATGAGACTTTGATGCAAGATACTAATCTAGGAGTTCAGCAGATCCATGTGCAGTTGAAGAATCTGTGCCTTGAGATGCAAAGTCTGAAGCAGGATAGGACAGTTCATCTAGCGGTACGTGAGGAGGTATGGTGCTTGAAATGCAAGACTCAGGTTCATGACAAAGACCATTGCCTAGTCTTTGTGAATTACATTGCATGAGGAGGACTGGTGCCTTTAAGGCTGTAAGCTCAAGCAGGACCTAGCGCAGAGCCTGCATTATGGTGCACTATCTGTTGGGTAGCCGGAAAACATGCCACAGATAACTGTCACTTGCTACAAAAGTATGTACAATCACCACAACAACTATTCTGCAACTTTTGTAGGTTGGTAGGACAGGATGACCGTACTTGTGGGAGCTATGAATTGATGATGAATAGAACTCCCACCTACAGGGTTCAGGTTGAAACGTGGCCCCTTGAATAAAATGCAAGGAAGGCGCATATAGGATTTCAGGGGCGTGAACGAGGTCGAGGCAGAGGGGGACCTGGTAGAGGTCGAGGATAGTTGATTTGCTACAAATATAGAGGACCGGGACACTATGCCTACGATTGCACTAATCCAACGCGTCCATCATGTAAGTATTCCACGTTGTTTGATCATGAAATGGAAGATTGTCCTACGCTGATAGCTAGGATACATGACAAAGGGGCACTACCACCTCTGCCGACTCAAAACCTAAAGATGATGAGATCTAAGCTGTGCGAAGAATATCCAAATGTAAATATAGCGCTCAAGAGTGGAATCACAACAGGAGATGACAAGGGGAAACAACTAGAAGATAGTGTCATGTGGAAAGAGTTAATCTTGCGGACAAAACCAACCTCCCTAGAAGCCAAAGACTTTCTAGTGACAAACAAGACAATTAAGAGCAATCCTTCTCTAAACATGCATTTACCATACAAGAAATCAAGTGTTTAGATCCTACCTGTAGTCCAACGCTATTGTAGTAGTCCAGCCTCGTCGATCCAGATGAGCTCCTCATTCACTTTGAAACCTGCATTCACTAACAATCAAACGATTAAATAGCACCTGAATATCTCATAAAATAAAACATATTCAACATACAGACCAACGAGTATATGAAACAACTCATTAATAACAAATTGTTGAGAAGAATGGACTTATTTGTATTAATAGGAAACAAAAGAAACCATTACAACCTGAGCCTTGGTGTTGTACAAGTTCCTCCCAGGGTCCAGCAAGAGTTTTCCTTTACTTTGATAAGCTCACCCACTTCCAAATGAAACAAGAAAGGATGGGAATCTCTCCTCACAAGCTTCTACAAGGAAGTCCTAATTCCAACAGCATCTACCCTTTGGAATGTTCAGCTTTCAACCTCCCCTCCTCTAGCCCAATGCCTGCATTTATAATGCTCTAGAGGAAGTTAATTAGGTCCATCATCTATGGGATAAGCCCCTCTTTGGATGGGGTAGATCCTCTCTTGATGGGATAAGTTCCTCTTTCATAGGAATACATGAACCATCTGGAGGCGCTCAATACACGTCAAACAATCTTCTAGAATTCTCTAGAAATGACCACAAGTAACTTTTTTAAGATGAAACTCGTGCCTTTTGACCTTTACAGGAGTACGCACCCATCCCTTTACATACAGAGCGTGCAAGGATGCAGGTACTGTGAACTTGGGATGCGTACACGCAGGTAAGGTAGAGAGAAACTGCGTACCCAGAGATAAACATGTTTTTAATGACTTTCTCTCTTTCTTGAAGTTTGAAATGGAGAGCAGAGGTATGAGGCTTGCCAAGGAGGATAGTATGACTGTTGATGGAGCCATACTAACTGCAAATAGTCATGGTGACAAATTTTAGTGTAAAAGATTGCCCCCTAAAGTGCGAAGTCTGTAATAGATTAGGGTTTTATATCATCTAGGAAGGGTGAAGTACTTTATCATTTCAAGGATTATCTTGTGGAGAGCCCAGTCAAAACCTGTAATTTTCAACACAAAATACATGTATAAGATTATATCATCGCTGAGGTAGTCATTCCCATAGTCAGATCAAAAACTTTAACTAACAGACTAACTACTACTCTGATACAGGAATGATTTCATAGTACATCATAATCATAGACTCATGTAGACACAGTATGGGTGCAGCCATCTATTTATAATTGGTCTACTATATAACGAGTTCAAAACTCCTCGCAGCCTGGATGGCGGAAACTAGATCCAGGGCCTTCATTTCTACTTCCCAAATTGGTACGATTCTAGCCATGCGAATAAATGAGTCGATGTCGAACATGGTAGAAACCACTTGATTACCAGCCGATGATGTAAATTGTTAACAAGTGTGAGAGAGACCACCAGTGATGTCAATGGTTCTGAAAGTACCCAATACAATCCATGAGATGTGAATGAATGAGTCGATGTCGAACATTTCACGGAGTCCTTCGATCGAAAGTCAATGATGTAAACTATCGTCAAAGGCGAGAAACCTGCCATTGATGCATGCAGACTTTAAGGTACTGACGATTTCTGATTGAACTCTCTAGATAATGTGCTAATGTCGATAGAAAGCGACCCGTTGTAGGAAAGCCCACAACACGAAATCATAGTTCAAGTTGAAGAAATGTTGTTGTAAGGACTGACTCAAGGATGATAAAATGGATGATAGGTATTTTGTAGTTGAATGTTTTGTTTACAGACCTCTTGAACACATAACGACACAATAGATGGCTTGGTGACAAATGTCCAAAGTTAATCCCCGGAACCCGGCTGAAGAATTTCAATGTGGTTTGATCGACTGTGAGGCAAAGTATTTCCCAACCCAGGTGAATAAAAAGTGTCGTGTTCAAGAGTGGTAGTAAGGAGGATAACATATGGTTGATTATAAGCTCATCCTTCGGATGAGTCCAACTTAGTTTTTGATTTGAACCCTAAGAAGGAGTGGTCCGTCCCTGTTTGTAATAGAACAGGTCCTTTACTGTGAAATTTTAACGAGTCCAGTATAGGAGAAACTCGGCGTTTTTCAATTTTAGAGAGTCTGAAAAACTTAAGAAGACTCCAGATTGGACATTTTCGTAAATTTGTGTCTCCTAAGCCCGAAAAAGTATAAAATAATACCTAGGAGAACCACTTGATCTTGCGACCAAGGAGTACTTTCATGATTAGTGTCTTGACCTGAAAAGTAAAAAGCGATCAAGGACACGTCGTTTTATTCCCAGTATCGAATTTGAAACGACAAAAATCCGGCAATCTTTTCCTGTTTTTACGGTCAGAAAAGGGCTATAAGGGGACCGTCTTTTAATTCCGTTTTAACGAGTGTAAAAGAAACGCTCAACAATCTTTTAATTTTTTAGGAGTCAGAAAAGGGCTTAAAATATGACTCTGATGTTTCACTTTTTCGTAAGTTTTAACGAGTTCGAAAAAATGATAAAAATGTACTCTACGAGATCATTTGAAAGACTTGACCTAAAACTACAAGAAAATTATGCAAAAACTGAAATAACTAACCTAAAAATAATCTTGGGATTTTCATGAGTTTAATGAGTCTTGAAAATAACCGAAATTGACTCAAGATAGGTTTCATTTTTACAAAGCTTGAAACAAAGAAAAACTATGCTTCGAAGTAGTTTCATTTTTACACAAGCTTGAAACAGAGAGAAAAGTGTGCTTGATGCCCCCTAAGCATAACTGCTAGAGCGCATGCCCCCCAGCTTCATTTCATTCAATTAGTTGGATGAAATGAAGGTTCAGATACGAGATCATTTGAAAGACTTGACCTCAAACTATAAGAAAACTATGCAAAAGACTAACCTAAATATACAACTTGACATCTATCAGATCTAGTCAAACTCTCGACTCAATTAGAGGAGGATTTGTTTCATTTTTTAACGAGCTTGACACAGGAAAAGAACTATGCTCGGCTTCGGTTTCATGTTTACACAAGCTTGAAACGAAAAAACTATGCTTGTTATTCGCATGCCCACAGCATAATGACGCAAATCGAGGTACATGCCCCCCAAGCTTCATTGTATTCAATGAGGTGGATGGAATGAAGCTTTGCTTTCGAAATCTTGGAAAAACTTGTGGGAGTTGTTTCATTTTTTAACGATCTTGACACAAGATAAGGAACTATGCTCACGAATACTCTCTACTATCTGCCTAACAAAAACTTTACTCTAAAAACCTTGATTCATTGTTTAACGAGCTTGACACAAGACAAGGAACTATGCTCTAAAATCGTTGATTCATTTTTTAATGAGCTTGACACAAGATAAGGAACTATGTTCATGACTACTTTCTACAATCTACCTACCTAATATACCCTTGTTTCATTTTTTAACGAGCTTGACACAAGACAACGAACTATGCTCAAAAAGTTCGCATGCCCCCGGTTTAATGATGCAGAGTGAGGTACTTGCCCCCCAGGCCTCATTGCACTCCACCAGATGGATGGAATGAAGGTTTACTTTCAATATTAACCTTGAAAAGGGAGTTTTTTCATTTTTAAGGAGGTTGACACAAGAAAAGAACTATCCTCATACCTGATTCATTTGTTAACGAGGTTGACTCAGTAACAGGAACTATCCTCTAACCTGATTCATTTTTTTAACGAGGTTGACTCAGTAACAGGAACTATCCTCTAACCTGATTCATTTTTTTTAACGAGGTTGACTGAGTAACAGGAACTGTCCTCGCAAAATCCTACGTTCTACAATCTACCTACATATCCTAAAATCTAGCTGATTCATTTTTTAATGAGGTTGACTCAGTAAAAGAACTATCCTCATGACAACCTGTTTCATTTTTTAACGAGGTTGATACAGGAAAAAACTATCCTCGTATCCCCTATTTCATTTTTTAACGAGGTTGAGACAGGAACAAACTATCCTCGCGGCCACTGATCATGGCTTCTAACTGGAAGAAAGACATGTCAATGGACACACCTTGATCATGGCTTCCAAAAGGTCTTCATCCGAAGGAAGAATAGTTCTCTGGAAGGAACACATGTCAAGGGACTCAAAAGGGATAAGAACAACGTGTTCAAGTAATCCCATAGAGTTTTCCATGTCAATTACCGGATCTAAATCAAAGGAAGATGAGCAAATAGTGAGAGACTCACTTACATCGGTAACTGAAAACATGAGATCAGTTGCCACATAATTAACTCGTGGCGGGGTAGATACCACTTTAGAATCAGGAACATTTAGGGCTGTCATATTATCGGTAGTTGAAACAAGACTAGGGAACGAAAGCTGGTCTATAGTCACAATATTTCCATTGTGAGGGAAAGACATCACGCGAAAGAGTGTCGATACGACAGCTTTCATTGCATAAACATAGTCTCGCCCGAGGAGTAAATTGAAATCCAAGGGACCTCGAACTACCATAAGATCAATATAGACAGTTTTACCTTCCAAGGTAATAGAAAACTTAGGAAGGATCCCTAAAGGTTCACTAATGGTTCTGTTAAAAGCTTTCAGATTTTGTGTAATAGGCACAAGCTGAGGGGAACCCAAAGCTTTCCAAGCAGTTGAGGATAAAATACTAACAGAA
>APFE031447344.1:27201-60776 GCA_000404065.3 Pinus taeda | reverse complement strand
CATCAAGAGAAGAGCTACCCCATCCAAAAGAGGGAGTATCCCATTGATGTTGGAACTGAATAACCTCCTCTAGAACACTATAAATACAGGCATTGGGCCAGAGGAGGAGAGGTTGAGCTGAACATTCTAAAGGGTAAATGCTGCTGGAATTAGGACTTCCATTGTTGACTTGTGAGGAGAGATCACTATCCTTCCTTGTTGCCATAATGGGAGTGGGTGAGCTTGTCAAAGTAGAGGAAATCTCTTGTTGGACCCTGGGAGGAGATTGCACAACACCAAGGCTCAGGTTGTAATGGTTCCTTTTTTGTTTCCTTAATACAAATAAGTCCATTCTTCTCAATGATTTGTTGTTAATGAATTATTTCATGTACTCCTTGGTCAATGTGATGAATATGCTTTGTTTTATGATGAATATTCAGGTGTTATGTAATCGTTTGCTTTGTTAGTGTATGCAGGTCTTAAAGTGAAGGAGGAACTCATCTGGATCAGCAAGGCTGGACTGCTACAACAAGCGTTGGACCTAAGGTAAGATCGAAAAACACTTGGTTCTCATAGAATGATGTATATTTAGAGAAGGATTGCTCTTGTTTTGTTTGTTTGTCACTAGAGAATCTTAGACTCCTAGGGAGGTTAGGTTTGTCTGAAAAAATAACTCTTTCTGCATGACACCTATCTCTCATGAATAAATGCAATGTGATCAGGCCTCCAATTGAAAATCGCAGTCACACTTTGCTAAGACCCAAAGCCCAAGCTTCAACGTTCTGTGAATGGCAAACCCATCGGGATTATTAAACGTAACACATTTTATTTTGGGTCTAGAGCCCATCGCAAATTGCAATTGGCAGAACTCTACGGTCATACATAAGGCACGACGTGAACAATGGACCCGCAAGGATTATCAAGCATAATACATATATTTTCAGGTCCGCTTCACCAATTGCATATTGCAATCGGCAAAACCCAAGGTTTATATATAAGGCACACCGTGATATACCAGACCCACCAGAACTATTAAACACAACATATATATTTTTGGGTCTGGCCTATCACATCTCTGAATTGGTGGAGCTCGAAGCTTATACATAAGGTGCGATGCGATTAGCAGACCTAACGATAACTATAGACTCAGGTGCATAGTATTTGAAGTCTGGCCGCGGGTTTTCCTATGTTTCCCCATGTATTTTGATAAAATGTTGTGGTCTGGATTTTCAAAGGAAAATTTTATAGGGGTGGTGTTGCATGTGATTGCCCGCTACGATGTGCAATTGCGACTCGATCGCATCACAACCTTGGCTGAACCAGGGGTTTATTCTTTCACACTCACTCCTTTTGATTTCAATATGCCTTATCATTTTATAAAGTTTTAATGCAAGCAATATTTTTTCTTAGGCATTTCTATCATATGTTTCATAATCATAAATCTAATGTTAATTATCTCTGCATATGAGGATTAAAAAACGCATGAGTAGATCCAAAGAGTTCATATATGTAGGTGTTTTCTAGTTAAAGATCTGGTCTTAAGCGTTATCGATCAGGTTTTCACATGTTTCATCATGACGAGATGACATGCAGTCATTCTCATTTCCATCGGCATCCGTTCATTCCCCCCCAAGAGGTAGAACAGTCTAGCAAATGTAACCTCGACATGTCAGCGGTTACACCGACTATTCTACGTCTGTATAGTTTGATTTGTATATTTAAAAGAGAAGGGAGGTCAAACGTTAGGGGAAGACTGAGGGTCAGTTCCTTCTACATAAGTATTACCTCCAAAGATGAGGGGAGGAGCTCTTTTTTAGGCAGAACAACTTTTGATTTATTGTTCCAATAAAGAAGATTGTTTGGTCGAGAAAGAGCCTTTTTCAGATTTATTTTCCTCTTCTTTCATGTGTTTGGAATTAGGGTGTTGTTGCTGGCATAAATATAAATATGTTTTTCTTTTATGCATATTGATAACAGATAATTCGTGACTAGTCTTGGTTATTCAAATATAATTTGTTACCATGGTTAATTCATGAAAGGTTGCTGATTCTAAACCTGTTAAACATCAGTTGCAAGTTTTATTTGTATGGAAAGGAATGTGAACTCCTGTATGAGTAATTAGATTGCAATTAAGATTTAATACATCCTTGTTCATCTGTGAACCAGTAATTGATTCATTGGGACTTGGAATCCATATATGATGTTTAACCTCTTTTGTTATGCTCATGCAAGATAGATTAGAATAGTTAGGACTAGCACAAGTAGTTCGAATTAGTGTAGATAAGATTTGATATGTATAGTTTAGCTAAACTATTTCTTTTGTTTATTTAATTGAAGTCTTCCTCCAAGAAGCAATCTTTCAACACCTATAATAGTTTATGGGATCCTTTAAAATCCATTGGAACTAGCCACTCCAAATGAGAGCGGATCTAATTGGGTTCTACGATCGGGTTAGTTCCCTTTGTTGGCACAACGAATGTTCTTCGTATCAATAGGATGATAGAGAAGACCAAAAATGCATCAACAGGACCACCTACTCAAGCCACAGACTCAAACAGCGAGAAACAATCACTAATCATACTTTAATTTCTGTTACTTCTTGTTATCTTATTATCTAATGTAATATTTTGTAATGACTTTTACTTTAGACAGTTAGAAGGTATTTAAGCATTTTGACAATTTTAGTAGCTACCAACTGTTCCATGATGTATAAAAAGAGGCAAAATTATAGGAAACAAGTCCAAATTTTGAAGAACCTGGGGGACTATGCTATTGTATTTTTGATAAATTGATGATTAATGAAAGAATCAAGAGTTTTCCACACATTGTTGGGTATGATTTTGTAATTTCTCTATTAAGTGTCATCATGTTTCTTCTTTTCTTTAAGTATTGTAATAAGTTGCAGGTCTTTGTTTACTTAGGTGAATGAAGTTAAAATTCCTTAAAAGAGCGCTCCTATATTTAAAGTTTCTACTTCTATTATTCTTCTAAGTTATGAATAATAGTTTCTATGAAAAACAGAGTATTATCTATAACTTCTCAAGGCATTCTTCACACAATATTTATATCCAGCATCACATGGCATTCTGAGATTTTCATGTCAGCTAATTATTAAGGGTTAAAAGTCAGGTCCTTCAGGCCCTTCATATGAGGATACATTATAAAAATAAGTGACATGGATAAATAAAATTTATGTCTTAAGCACAATTTCTACAGAGCCAGGAAATTGGTTTCTTAAGCGACAACAGATCTAGAGGGGTAAAATAGGATGATAACATATGCCCCCTAATGTATGAGGTCATAAGGAAGCTGATGGCTGAAATACATTACAATAAAGCTCGGAGGTCAAATCAGGAGTGAGGGAAAAAATCCTAGGATGCGGATCGGAAAACTCTAGAACTGATGTCTCATTTGTGCTAATAACATCCCCGAGGTGGGAGTACCGATGATCCGTCATAAGAAGATACTAAACATGGCTGCCAAAACATATGTTGTGGATCCATGACGTGAAATGCTAGAACATGGTCACAAATACATACATGTTGAATCCATGTGACTTAACAGATAGAGCATACCCACTAACAAATACAATCATGGAACTATGTCACATTACAAATTAGTAGGACTATGGACACGTGAAAGATAGAGAAGTGTCTCAGATAGCCCTCCAAGTACATAAATGATACATAAATCCAACGTAACTAGGAGGGATTCCATATAAGAGTGATATGTCTCCAACCTAGGGTGTTTGACATAACCTCGAGGGTACGAATCTACATCATGAAAATGTATGAGTTGATGTTGATCATGGTAGAAACTACCTGCTTACCAGCCAATGAGGTAAACCAGTAACAAATGTGAGGGAGACCATCAATGAGGAAAATGGTCTCCTAGGTACTTGGTACAATCCACTAAGTTTCAATAGATGAGTTGAGGTAAAACACAAGTGAAATCAATCAATCAGGAGCCAATGATGTAAACCCATTGTCGATCGCAAGGTAGCCTACCACTAAGGCCTCCAAGCTCCAAGGTACTACTAGTTCCTAGATCAAGCTCTTGGATAATGAGATGAAGTTGACAGGAGAAGATTTGTTAAAGGAGGGCTTCGATGTATCACCCATTTTCAACATGGAACGGATTTGGATGATGTGATGTATGGATGAATTCATGAGGCGATGAAGTACAATTGACACATAGATGGTTGACTCAAAAAGGTCAACAGGCTACGAGAGATGGCTGACACAGACTGAGAATTCCCTTGAACACATAGTGGCACGACACAAGAGTTACTTGGTAGCATGACTAATGGGCAACATGTGACATCATGCAATGACATATAAGGAATTGAAGCACGTTCCATATGATTGGATGAGTAACCAGCTAGAGGAGTAAAGAGACTCATATAGATGGTACAGCTGTTAGGAAACCTAAAACCCAACTGTGAGTTAATGAAAGAGACAGGTGTGATGTCCAAATGTGACACAATTGATGCTACCATTTGATGACTAACGAAAAAATATGTTCTCTCCCTTCTCTTTTTATAAGTTTCTTTTTAAGAAAGTTGTCCCCCAAGCCCAAAAAAGAGATAAAAGAATACAAGGTGGAACCTCCTAGCCACATTAGACTAGGGTATTCTTTTTTCATAACTAGTCTATTGACTTTATCCTAGTCTAAAAAAGTGTTAAAATTATACTGGGTAGATGACACTTCAGGTACTTTAAAGAGCATTAAGTAGACAAGTTCACTCGACAATATTTTCTAAATTAAGGAGTTTGAAAAGAGCTTAAAAAAAACTCCTCTTTGAGGAATGAGTGGTATAGAGGGTAGCAACTGGTTCTGGTAGGTGTTGGAACTACTCATGACATAGTGAGGACAAGAGGCAAGCTAATAGGATCACTCACTATAGCAGTTCCTCCAAGAAAGGGAAACATCAAGTGAAAGTGGATGGTAGGCCAAGTAGATGATGACAATGGAAGAGAGAAACCAAGGCTCATTGTGCAGAAGTAGGCTGATAAAAGGTGGCAATCACAAGGGATGAAAATGGTGGAATCCTCATGGGGTATAGCTAGAAAGGAGACGAAGAAGATGACATGTGGCTCAAATTCTAGGTCATGATGGGTTAGAAGGAGGAATTTTGAAAAGGAATAAAAAATGATTGCATGGACACCAAATCAAAAAAAAGGTGCTAACTAGGGTATCCATGAGAGAGTAAGCTCTACCACCAAGGTACGACATGCACAAAGGAAGTGGTGAAAGTTGCAACTTGATAGGATCAGAACTAAGGCATAAAAATGGTACTAATGGCCAATAATGCATTGGTGATAGTGATAGATGATGTACCCCTATATTCCAAGTTCAAGAGAAACACACTTAAGGTCTAATGGATTTCGCAACAAAAAAACTACCCTATCCTGTAAACATCATCCAGAAAGACTAGACCCATGATTAAATCACATAATGAAAGAAATAAACATGGATGAGGTAAAAATAGGACCATATATTTTTTTATTATTTTTATTTGGTTTTGGCATAAATAAGGCGTGACATATACTCACATCACACATGAAACCCAAAAAAGAGATAAAGCATTGCACTCCTATGTGCAATATGTACAAGAGAAACAAATTCCAATAGGTCATGCTAAAGTGTTCCCACAATCAGGCACAAACCAAGGGTTTCTATACGCGAACTCATGGAGGATGAGGGGAACAAATGGCTCACCAATCTGGGGCCATGCCAAAGGAAATCAAATTTCCCAATCCACAAATTTTGACCATGCCAAGGAAATTCTAACATAATCACACTCTTGAAATCAACCTTAGGACATAATGGAGGATCAAGACATAAAGGAGGTACAAGGCACTCGTTGAAATGTGGTAAGGAGTTCGACAACTTGTTGGAACATTCGGTAGTAGAATCCCAAGACTTGACTTGGTTCATGGGTGGTATTTCCAAGGAAGGCCAAGGAGATGCCCCTTGGGTCGGTTCAAGATTTAATATGTTGAGCTATACATGTTCCAAATCAAGGATACTAGAGGCAGGAAGAGGCATAATCTCCCTAGGATTATCAGTGGATAGATCCATTACCTCCAAGTTGACTAGGGAGGCTCATCATCAAGGGAGTCATGTGGAACAGGCAGAGGGGTAGCCCGTGTGGGCAAACAAACTTGATCATATTCCATATTTGGATGGATTTTCTGACCAATATCACGAGGTACTAATGGGATTGCTAGAGAGGCAATCTCTTCCACAATAGGTGGCAAAGGAGGCTCACTAGCTTGATCAACTTCCATAATAATAGGTGACACCACCCAAGGATCAGGAGGTCTATGGGGTCTAGAGGTGTCTAAAGAGATCATATGCATAGGAGCTATGGTAGGAGTAGGATTGTTGGGTGGAAGGAGTTGAGGAAAAACTCCCATACGATTTGAACTTTTAAATATTCCAATTCCAACACTTTGGAATTGACCATGGTGATCTCCCATGTGTGGTACAAAATTCCCCGTGGTGGAAATCTAGGTCGTTGGCACACAATAGTCAAGCTGATTGATAGTGAAAATTTTTCCTTCATGAGGAAATAAAAGGACACGAAATACAAATGAGACCACTGTGGTCATGACATAAAACCAACTATGTCCAAGGACTAGTTTATAGTCCAAAGGAGTGTCTATGAATTCAACATCAACATAAACAATTCCCCCCCCCTAAATCAAGGGAAAATTTTGGAAGGACCCCTTTAGGTACAAAATTGTGACCATTAAAGGCTTGGAGAGTGGTGTTGGAAATGGTAAGTGCTAGAGAGCCAAGAGCCTTCCCGCAGGATACTGACATAACACACGTGGAAGAGCCTTCATCCACCAAAGTGTAATGAAAGTTCTTGTGGAAAATCTGCATAATGATTTGAAAAGGAATCTGATGGGAAAGGAAAGGAGTAGCTTTTTTGGTGTTAAAAGCGATGAGACTAGAGTCAAATAGCTCAAATCCATGGCACAACTTTGCAAGACCTCTAAAGAAGACATGGCACAAGGAGCTTGAGCAAGATCTTCAACAATACTGTAATGTTGAGTAGCCCTGGCAGAAGGATTGTGTGTCATCTTTTAGAGAAAAACCTTGGGGGGTTGATAAATAGGTTCCACATGCTTATCCAAAGTGAGAGGTCTAGAGAAAGGTAGTGGAGTTGATGATTCCTTAGAGGGAGAACTCGAATTAGGAATATTGTAAGGTTTGTCTCGTGTAGTAACGTTGACATCTTCCTTACACATGAAGACAGATGAACTATGAGGAGGATGGGAAGAGGGAAGATAACCCCTCATTCCCCCTTGCAAAGATTGAGGAGGTTGAGCAACCATTTATTGCTAGGGTTGTGCAGGGAATGGATGAGTCAAAATGACATGTTGTTGAGTAGATAATGGTGAAAGAAGCATATGCACTTCATCAATTTGAGGGCATTCATGAGTGAGGTAGTCACCTTGATAAATTTTACAAAGGAAATTGAATTTATGATGACATTTATTAGTGCACCTCCCATGATTCTGAGGGTTGTTTTGGGATTCCTGAGAATTTTGGTTCTTTTGTTTATTTCTCTTATTATTATTTTTACCACTAGATTGTTGGTTTTTCTTCAGTTGAGTGGAATTCACTGTTAGAAAATTGGTGGATTTCTCAGGAGAGGGTTATTTAGCAAATCCAAATGCACTTGCTGGGGCTTGAGATGTTACAATCATTTGCCCAAGATGGGCAGTAAGGTGGTTCATGAAATGATAAACAAACCTGATCATGCCATCAACATGTGGACCAAGAACAGGTTTTGAAGAGTCACTAGAAAGCCTAGGGGAATTAGGCAACACTTTGTATGAAATACCCGTATGTGAATGGATAAGATCCAATTGTTGGGTAGCTAAATAGGCTTGTCCTTCGGTAACAACTTGAAACATATACACATCTTTGGAAATATAGGGTCATAGAGAATGAATGAACCATTTACATAATATTTCATCTGGTTACTTGGTTCTTACTAACCTCTTGCAATGATGTCGATCATGAATGTGATCAGAAATTAACGTGGCATCATCTTGTTTGAAGTTGGACAATAGGCCAAAGTTGATATCATACTGAGTAGGCAACTGGAAATGTGTCAAGAAGGTTTGAGTGAGGGAGTAAAAGTCACCATAGGATGCAGTATCTAACTTGATATACCACTTTGTGACATCCCTAGTGAACATACACTGGAATAAGCGAAGTTTAATGGAATCATCCACCAAAGAATTAGATGAGCACCATAAGTGATAGGTGGTAATGTGAGTGTATGGATTCTCACCATGCTTCCCTTAAACTTGGGAATATCAGATGGAAATTTGGCGGGCATAGGTGGCCACCAGGGATCATGACAGATGGGGTCATTAGTCAAATTTTCCAAGTCCAGTAAATGAAGAGAGGACATGAACGGATTATGGAGTTAACTAAATGGATCAAAAGCAAGAGCAACCCCTGACCAACCTTGTGGTCCCCCCATGTAAGGAGTAGAATGATGCACTTTCTAGTGAAGAAAAGGCTTCACCCTGACATAAGACTACTGTAGGTGAGAATGAATGGTAAATGGATGTTTCCCCCTAGGGTAAGTACCACCAAAGAGAAAATGACCTCCAAAAGCATGGATGCTTATGGGGTTTTATGCATGAGTAAAATAAGGACCACTCTGCATAGTAGGAATGACATAAGGAGGATAACCCATGTCAGAGACGCCACTGGCAATGGGGTTGCCTCTAGGTAAACTAGCCCCTCTAGGGAAAATACTGGTAGATGGTGCCCCTCCAAACAACAAACTTTACCAAGCTTGTGACATACTAGAAGAAACATTGCCCCTAGGCTAACCAGAAGCAACTGACGATCCCCCCACATACTTTCAGAAGTAACCATGCTTAAGTGAGGAACAAGAATAATGGGTTGAGCAAAAGCAGGAGAAATGAATCCTGACCCTACTAGTTGACCAGGTTGAGGCACCATGGTTGGCATAGGAGATAGTGTGGGCATGGAAACATTCGATAAATTTTTAGGAGCTATAGATGAGACTGGTGGAATTCCCCAAGAAGAAGTGAGAGGTGTAGACAAAGGAGTAGGTATAACCATGCTAAGAGGAGGTAATGATGACATGCCGGTTGATACTTCCAATGCAGAAGGTAAGGAAGTCTCAAAATCCACCATACGGTAAATTATGAAAAAAGGCATGCAAGTATAGACTAGTGTAGAATCGCCAGGTTTTAGCTACAATAACTCAAGTCCTAATGGATTGGTCAAAGGTGGTTTGGCAAGAGTGTCAGAGCAATCTCAAAAAGTTTCAATAGAAATTAGATCACTACTAGAAGGACCAGGTATAGAATCCAAGAGAATGTGTTGGTATAATTCTTGAGCATTAATAGGAACTCTCTGTGCAAGAGTAACAAGTCCACCTTGTTCAAGAGTTAAACCATGAAGACGGCATGACTATTGATGAACACATTTAGCCAGGGTGATAATTTATAATTTAGCCTCAATTATGTTAGTGCAAACACCCTAAGGCCAAAACTACTGACTCAAACCAAACAAAATACACTTGAAATGTCCTAGAAGATAGCACATGCAAACCAAAATTCAAAGAAGCTGGTGGTGGAATAGATATACTAGTAACCTACTTCCTAGCCTTTTTAGCTGTAAACTTAGCACAAGTGCCCTCACAACATGTGGAACACCCCATGAGAGTAATGAGAGAGTATGACTAATATTTTTCCCAAGTATAGAGAAGATGAACCCAACATGCAAGGGAATGACATTTGAACCCCAAAAAGGAGCCAAGACTGAAACCCCCTTGAGAATTACCTCCCAAGTGGTCCCCAAGTGCTATAGAGTATTTCTAATCACACCGTTTGTATGCATGCAAATTCTGCTATATCGTGCCACCTGAAACTAAGCAAAATGGGTCATGTCACCCCCTAGCCTAATTGTGACCTTGTGCTTGACCCTTTTGTGATGAGGGCTTCCTAGAACACACTGCTGCAAATGGATTTGACTCCCAACCACAAGATGCTAAGTTGAGTTTTTAGTCTTGGAGCACTTAACTCACACTCCTATCTCTAAGACCCTAGCCTAATATAGTGTTGGTGTAATACTAGTAAAAGTAAAAGATGAATATAGTTAATTTTATTATTGCATTCATTTTAGTGGTTTTTATTTACACAAGTCGGTTGTGGTGTGAAATTAAGATGGTGTGAATGACTCTTAGTTAGGCACCCTAATGCAGCTATATGAAATTTTCGATTTTCATTTTGATGAATGTTAACTAGAGGAGGGTAAGAGCCTTCTAACACACAAATGCCTATTGTGATGCACCTCTTCACTAAATATTTTTAAATTAAAATCATCCCAAACTTTGTGAATTAATGACCCAAAAAAAAACAAAAAGGAAAACCAAAGCAACTGAAAAGAAACTAAAGAAAAAAAATCCCAAGAAAGAACGCAAAGCACTCCAAAAGCATCACAACTATGAAAACAAATCCCAATCAAAGAAACACAATCAAAGTGATCAAATGGAAATCCAAAAGTGAAAGAAGGAAGGCAATGTCAACAAGCTAGGGTTGTAGGACAACGGCTCAAACAAGGCCAATGTTCTACAAAGGTCAAAACCAAAGCCTAGAGGCAGGAAGGCCTAAACAAGATCAAATGAGAGTGATACAAAACAATCAAAACACACTTAATAGAAATTTTCTTGATGAAAACTACAAAACCAATCACAAAACCACCAAATGTGACAAAAATGACCCAAAGAGGAAAGAAATCACTTAAAAAGAGGTAACAAAAGTGAGAAAAAGTGACAAAAGACTGAAAACAAGGTGTAGATTAGGCCTAAACAGTCACTAAAAACAACCAATCAGATCTAAGAATGAGATCTAGAGGCGAAAATCAAGCCTTAACCCAAAGCATCGAACAAAACTTCAAGAGCAATTTGAAAGGCTAAAAGCAATGGAAGACCTTGGAAAAACTATTCAAAATAGATCATATCAGCCACACACAACAGGTAATCAGCAACACAAACCATAAATCACATAGTTTTCCAATAGATCAATGAAGGACAAGAGGGTATAATCCTAATTAAAGACAAAAGAACCCTTCTTAATGAGAAGTGACTGATCTAAGGAAATCAAGCAAAAAGAAGTAGATCTGGACCAGATCTAACAAATGAACAGGAGGCCTAGGCTAAGAAAGAATGGAGATAAAGAATTCAAAAATGAACAACATATTTTCAAGGGCTAAAAGCCCGGACGCTGAAACATCACCCATATCAGGGCATGCAGGCGCTTGTATGATAACTGTAAGAGTACATATGGGATATCCCAGATGCACAGATGACTCCCTATGGGAGCATATGGGGAGAAAATAAAAAATTCCTTAAAATCCCACACTGAGGCCAAGAAATAAGTGAAAAACAAAGGAAGTAAACCCTGAAAATAACCAAAAAGAGTCAGAAACACAAGAGAAAAATCAACAAATTGGACAAGTGAGAAATTGGTCAAAACCAGAGGTGAAATACACACAAAGAAAGTATGCTCTCATTGAAAGCACCAATTCTGTTGCATCTAAATTAGCAAGGAGTTATTTCTATGTGATCTAGTGTCTGATCAGATCACTAGACAAAGAAAAACAAGACCAATAGAATAATAGAGAATGTCCAATCCCAAATGTTTAGTGATGCAACAAACATTCTAATCTATGTTATAAAGAAATGAGATCACACCTGATATCCTCGTAGATCAGAGAAGGGTTTTGAGTTCAATGCAGATAGTGTGCTCCACTCAAGTGATCCAAAATGACCGCACTAGATATTTATCCTAGCACACAATCACAAATGAACAAAGACAAGAGGTGATATTCCTTGGAAGATCATTAGATCAAAAGAAATAGAAACAACCATACAAGATGCTGAACACAAATTTATGTAAGGAAAGGAACATATGTTTCCTTTAATTATGAAAAACTAATACAATTCTATACATTTTCTTCAAAGCCTCCTCTTTGCAATCCAATAGATTTTCCCCACTATATCCAAGAAATGAGTATGAAGAGTAACATACAAATGGAAAAAGACATCACAAGCTCACTCTAATAGCAAAATGGTAGCATAGGCTCAAGATCTAGCTCTCAAAGCTAACTCTCCAAAAATTACTCTAACCCTCTTGAATGATCCAATATCAGTAGGTAGAAGAGAGGTCCCAGGAGGATGTATCTGGATCCTCAAGGCAAAGAGAATTCATAGAAAATTCTAACTGATAAACCTTGGGAAACTTGAATAGATGAGAAATTGAATTGATATCCTAGGGACTAAGGGACTCTAGTCATCCCTCGACGTTGGCGCCGAAAGAGGGAGAAATTGCCTAGACACACTTACAAGGGAGGGCTAAGGGCATCTAGGAGGCTTTGGATGCACTCATAGGCCCTATGAAAATGTTTGGGGGCCAAAATGGAGAAAAATGAGTCCCAAGTCTGGAAGAAATCAAATAGGCTCAAGGACTAAGGGTCACTCATCTAGAGGGGTAAAATAGGCTAATAATAGAACTAGGAAGAATTTTACCTGAAGGTTAGGTTGAGTTAGGTGCAGGAGGTTGCGGAGGAGGTTGCGGAGGAGGTTGCGGAGGAGCTAGCTACTGTGTAGGTATACTAGACCATTTGTGGGTGGCCCGTGATGTCTGAAGCATGCAAACACTGGATGAGCTAGGCTCAAAAGGAATAAGCAGTGATCCATAATAAGCCCGAAGTGTCGGCCTCATAATTGTCATAAATTCCTTTCCTTACTGCTTAGTTTTCATATTATTGTCTAGGTCCATTTTTTGTAAATAGGTTGTGATAACTTTGTAGTATGGATTCTAGTAGTGTTTTATATGCATTTATTATTTTATTATTTTCATGAACATATTTTACCAATAAAGTGTTGGTTACTTATGGATGGATCCTTACTTTGGACAAAAATATGATGATGCATTAGTGTTTGATGATGCTTCCTGGAATGATCGTAGGAGACTAGATAGCCTCTGGCTGTTATACTCTGTTTGGAGAAAATTAGTTAAATATGAGCTTCTAACATGATCCTTTGGATGTATTAATATATTTGTAGCTTAAATGAGCATCCCGAGAATCATTATATTCTCAGGATTGCTAGTTATTAGAAATAGATTCTTTGTCCTTATCTTTTACCGATGTGATACAAAAACTCACATTAAGCCTCGAAAGGGGTTGTTCAAGTTGTAATATTGTTTTGACATAATCTTAGACTCTTGAAGACATTGAATGTAATTTGTTTATCTATAATTGAATGGAAACACATATTACTCAAACTTAATATGTTGTGTTGACACTTTTTATAAGGTAGTTTGATTCCGGTGACTTGCGCCCGATCCTGGAACAAACATTATCTTCACTTGTATCATTAAATTAGTGTTTGATTCTCATGTTTCAACTATTTCTCTTTGCTAAATTATTCTTAATTTATTGTTTTTTATTTTATTTATTAAATCGAATTCTCTGTTTTGAATAAGGTTTAGCGAGATCATTACAAAATATATTTGATGTATTTAATCTGTTAAAAGCATTGTCGTTTCTTATATATTATCATAGATTGTTATCTTTCTTATTTAATCACGTTTGACGTTATCATTTTGTAGTACTATTTTTCTATTTTTTAATTGTTGTTCCCTAAGAAACAACTTCATGTCTAGTAAGTCTTATTTTGTTGTTTCCTTAGAAGCATCTAGAAGGTAATGTTTTGAATGGTTTTCTATAACTAGAAATTTCATTCTGAGTTGATTTCTTTGATGTTGAAGCTTTGATTTTCAATAGGATAGCAGTGACTAGTCATACCAGCATTCCTCTTGCATAAACTATGTCGATAAACTTGAAATAGAAAAACTTGGGTTGATAAATTATTGTGTAGTAGTTAGTTGGTCCTTTTAGGAACAATAAGTTATCTCAACACCAATCAATGTGGAATTTGTTAGAGTCGGTCTTTTCAGTCCTTCGTCAGAGATCAAAACTCTTTCTGCATTTCATTTTTAGGTGTCTCGCTCCATTCACTCAGCTGCATTCTGTGAGAGGCATGCCATAATCTGACGGAAAAAGTCTTGTTAGTCATTTCCCCTCATGTCTGGCACTTGTTGGCGTAGGTATTTTCATCAGTGTTCACTAAAGTCCATGACAGTCAATGTTTGATCTTTTAATGGACAAGGGTCATTTCAATCATTAGGTCTAGGGTTTGCAAATTGTTGTTCTCAAATAATACTTGTAGGCCAGAGGAAGGCTCAATAATTCACTCAAATGATGTTTCTGAGCAAGAAAATATGAATTTTGGAAAAATTAGAGAGGTTTTTGTCCAAAATATGCCAATGAATAAAACCCTCCTTCACTTTTTACATAGGTGGCATGGTTTTAGAGAAATGTCAAAATACAATTGCCTCGGGAGAATTGATGCACCTCTAAAGTGACCATGGGAAAATCAAGTTTTCTCCTAGCTTGGTTAGCGCAATTACTTTCTTGATGAGTCGAATGATAACTAGACACAAATACCTTTCCAATGAGTTATCATGATCACAATTTGGAGTTGAGGAACACCTTCACAAGTGGACTACAACAACACTCTGCCTTGAGGTAGCCTCATTGGGCACATTTTGACCAGTCTTGGGAGATTTGATGTTTGATAGGGAAAATGAACTCCAAATTGAACAATTCTAGTTGGGTTGGAAATTATACTCAAATATCTTTCGAACAAGCTATCTGGCACCCAATTTGGACACCGGGTAGGCCTCCAAACGTCTCCTGCAAAAAGCGCTATGCACAGGCTCTATGTGTTGTGCTCTAGCGCGACGCTTATGATGGGGAGCTCCAAATCAAGAAAGGTTTGCATTTCTGGATTCATCATGAAAAATCATGACTTCAGGTTCATGACCAAGAAATCTGGAGCATTTTTGGGGCATTTTTAGTCATTTGACAAAGTTTGTGCACAAAACAAGGTTTTTCTCCCTATGCGCCGCACCACTGCCGCGACACTTAGGATTGGGAGCTCCAAATAACAAATGGTTTGCATTTTTGGATTCAGTATGAAAAATCATGACTTTTGGTGCATGGACAATAAGTTTGGGTAAGTTTTGAGTCCCCAAGAGGTCAAAAACACTCAAAAATGACCTCTCTGCTCCTATTTTGACACACAGGAAGCAATCTTGGGAGAATGAAGTTTTGGACGGGAAAATGAGCACCAAATTCAGAAATTCCACTTGGGTTGGAAATTAGATAGGTAGGGATTTCTAAAAAGTAAACTTGGGCACAATTTTGACTTCCGAAGGTACCTCAAAATTGCCTCTAAAGTGGCGCGACGCATATAGATTTGGACGTGGCGCATATAGACCCAAAGGCCAAAATCACATCCGCTCTGCGAAATTTCGATTCGCAACTTTCTCCAAGTGGGCCTGCTCATTTACACTACACTTTTTTCGGAACCTAAGGCAAAGTTTAAAGAATATTTTCACTAAATTTTGGTTTCTATCCAAGTGGCAAAGGAAGGCGAGCGGTCACCCAAGCCATTTGTCATTTTTGTAACGCTGCACCTGTAACTAATGGTTGGCTTTCCATTTCCAGTTTGTAATCATTTGAAAAACTCCCCAACTATTGGTCATTTTATTTCCCAATGGCATAATCTATTTATTGTATGCAAACCATTTGCAAAGGGTTGGTTGTAATTTTTGGGAGACTGTGGGAGAGAAACTCAGTTCTTCATTGTATATTTTGACAAAGAATTAATGAAAGGCAGCGGCTCTGGTTCATGAGATTCATGTGGTGTGAGTGTAGCAAATGTGTTCCCTTTATGTTTCATATGTATTTCGTTATGTTTCACAATTCATTCATATTCATTTCCAGTGCAATTTTCTAAGTAAGATAAGGTAGAATTCATGTTTATTGCTCTGCCTATGGGAAAGTTTCACGTTCTGTGTTCTTCTTCTGTTGAAAAGGATTCATGTGTTTATGCCATTTTCACCCTCCTAAACAATCTTTCCATTTCACATTACTTCAAATTAAATTGCTAGACTTTCCGCCTGTCTTGCCTCACGAAGTAATATGTGCCTTTGTGTTAAATTCTCTGCTCATACTATTCGGTGGTCCCATACATCCCAGAAACTCAGTCATTTATAAAAATTTGCTTCTTGTATCCATATTTATTTACTAGCCTAGACTCAATATTCACTGTAAATCATCTCAGACCATATCATTTATGTATTCACTGAGTGTGACCCAGAGAGACCCCTCTCCTGTTCTGGTAGGGCTAGCTACCAGACTGAGCGTGGTTTGTGGTTACCCTGAATTTTTCCTTCCTTCAGCCAAAGGCAGATTTAGGTGCTAATAGAACCATTATAGACTCCAGGAGACACATCAGAGAGGGAAGTGATAGTATTATTTCCGGTTATTAATGAGATAGTCGTCTGAGGAGATGTATGAGACTAGGGGTCATAGTAAGTCAGTTGATTGATGGTGGAGATATTTCCATTCTCAGGAAATAATATCTTTTGAAAGACATCAGATGCAATGAAAGACATGGAACAGGTGTAACTATGACCCAACAATATTTTATAATATAATCTGACATCAGTGAATTCGATATCAATAAAGAAATTCTTATTGGAAATAGTAATAGGACAATTGTGATACAAACAGAGGGTTTGCAAGGGATGATCTTCCCAATCATGAAGGGTGATAGTGGATGGGGACAGGTTAGGGGAACCAAGTTACTTCCAAACACTAGTGGCCATCACAAATGTGTAGGCACCTTTGTCTATGATACACTGCTAGACTATGGTGTTATTTATGGAGAATAGTATTTGAAAGGAAACTCAGGAAGAAAGGTGGGGATGTTCCACTTTGTTAATGTCAAAAAATAAATTAGAAGATCGTTAGAAGGATCCACAATGCTTAAAGTAGAGAGTAGAGCTCTGCATTGGTATGGGCATGTCTAGAGGATTTCCAGCATTGACATGGCAATAGGAGACTATTCTAAGTCATCTACTATGCTATAAGTATGGAAAACTTTAGAAGAAGCAACATTTCGATGTAATGTACCTTTGGGGATATTGGGGGGAACCTCGACTCTAGGTAGAGGGATCTGTAAGGTGCCATTTGGTGATGACAAAGGCTTAGTGGATACTTTGGGTTGGGAATCGGTTGCTTACTTTGAAAAAGGCTTGTCATATTGGCATGACTGAGTCTGGTGGTTGAATTTTTGGGTGTTGAATTTATCAGAATTCATCGTGAGAATATTGTAATTGTTCTGACTAGATTTTGAAGGTTGAGCAGTTGCATTAGCATATGTGGGTTGGGAAGCTATATATCGTTGATGGGGAAAAGGATTAGTAAGCATAGTTAGTTGTGATGAAGTAGGAGGGGGAGGAGGTGGATCAATGGGTTGAGGTACTCTAGAAGTAGTTGCTTGAGCTTCTCATGCTTGGCACATCTGAGGTAACAAGGGAAATTCATGAGTATAATGGCCTTATACTCCATAATAGATACAAGGTTTATTCATATGAAGAGCCTTGTTTTGCTTGGGTTGTCCGCCCTATAGTTGGCTTGCGAGAGTAGGGTGGTCACCCTTAGGGGAATTAGGTGGTGGACCCTAGTTGCCTTGCCTTGGTTACCTTGAGATTTTTATTTCTATTTATCTATTAAATAAATTAAATAAATAAAATAAAAATAAAAAATAAAAAAATAAAATAAAATAAAATAAAAATAAAAAATAAAATAAAATTTGATGCTCGTTTTCATTTCTACTATTTCCTTATCAAAAATTTTATGAATATTAATATTCCTATTTACTAAGTTCTACCTTTACCATATAAATAAATTTAAAATGAAAATAGAAATAAATATTAATTTTAACCTATTCTCAGAATTTATTCCATTAAAATAAGTAAATGAATTAATAAATTAGTAAATAATTGAATAAATAAATATTTCTAATATATAAAGCAATTCCATTGACTAAATAAATTAGAATTAGGTAACTTAGTATAATAATTAAAATAAAATTTGACGCCCGTTTTAATTTTCTACTATTTCCTTATCAAAAATTTTATGAATATTAATATTCCTATTTACTAAGTTCTACCTTTACCATATAAATAAATTTAAAATGAAAATAGAAATAAATATTAATTTTAACCTATTCTCATGATTTATTCCTTTAAAATAAGTAATTGAATTAATAATTTAGTAAATAATCGAATAAATAAATATTTCTAATATTTAAAACAATTCCATTGACTAAATAAATTGGAATTGGGTAACATACTATAATAATTAAAATAAAATAATTTAACACCCCATGATATAAAAAACCCCCTTTTTCGTATATGAATGAGTTAAATTAATAATTTGTTAACTTAGAGAAAGATATTAATATGATAAATCACAAGTAGTTATTTATTTTCATCAATATAGCCGTTTTGGATAATCGTTGTTGGTCAACCCAGTCAACCTAGCCGTTTGGATGATCTACTCTTCCTATATAATTGGCAGCTATGATCTGATTCCTCAACTTGTCCTGACGATGAACCACACTAGTTGGTTTGAAACGCGTCAACAAAGGTTCTCTATATGTGATATACTCTGAAATTATTCTTAATAATTGTTATGGATCACAGAAGCCTCAATTCGACCAAAATTTAAAACATGGGTTTGTAAGTCCCCCTCCGTGGGATGGGTCCTTCGATGTCCTTGTGCTTCAACAATCTGTTTCTCTCTCTTAATATGTAAAAACCCAAAACAAGATAGAACTCAAGTGGGAGCTCAAATGGCATGAGATGATAATGATGATAATAATAGTGATCATGGTGAAGAATGAATTGACAACCCTCTTATTTATTGCAAAGTATCGGGCTAAATTAGAAATTGGAAAATAATAAAATATTATTGACCAAATCAAGATCTGACCATTAGGAATGCTTTATTATGGAGAGGGAAAATATATTCAAAATGGTCGAATATCTTTATTTAGAAAATGGTTTAAGTAATTAACAAATAAAATGATTTATTAATCACTTTGAAAGGATTAAGAAAATTGTGAATTTGAAGTAATTATTAAAGAATTATTTAACAATTATTCCAAAAATAAGAATAAGGAGTAATAAATAAATAATGATTTATTTAATTACTCCAAGGTGATTTAGTCAAACGTGTTAAGAAATAATTATCAAATAATGATCTAATAATTATTTCTAGAGAAAACTAAATAAATAATGATTTATTCAATAGTCCATGGGGTCTTGCATAGATGGTGATCAAGTGTTGTGTTAAGTCAATCCTTAATGTGAAGTCACCAGTTCAATTCCCCACCCCGAACGAGGTGATATATTGGACATGATGAAGATGTAGTCCTACCAAGCTTAAAATTTATTATTATTATTATTTATTCAATTATTCTCATGGGGTTTTTTTGTTTTAATCATAAATAATTTAATAAAAAGGGTTTACTATGTTATTTCCCATGGTGAAAGTGATTTTACTATGGCAAAATTAACACTACATGGTTTATTTCGATCCACCTAGTTAGAAATGTCTAGGTGATCATTTTTTAGGTGATAACACCTACCATGATCATAGGCTCTAACATAGTGACATTACCAAGATTAGTTACTAAGCCAAGGAAATGGATTTCACCACAAGGTTGGAAGACAAGAGGTCAAATCACAAGTTGGCTTGTTCACTTTGTTAGTTCCTGTGAATGGCACTATCACCAACTGGTCACCAAGCCAGGATAATGGTCTTCGGTTGACATTCATATAACCTTTTTGAAGTTCTTTTGTAACTATGTATTTACTTCTAATAGATGGGAAACTGACATCTGGAAAGGGTTAAAAGGTATCCCTATTGAGGTTATATATGCATGTTGGTAGCAATGGCGTTGCCTGTGGTATACAATTGATTTTAATACTGTGATTTACTAGGTGCAATGGTGTGTTTGTTTCTTGTGAGTACCAAAAACACCTTCCTTGGAGTTAGTTGTGACCTACAAGGAGTATACAAGTAATTGGTTATTGTTAGTGGAAAAACATGGATAAACAAAGCATTGAAAGTAGTGGAAACAATGCATTAACAAACATAAACTAAAAGTATACTAAATTACAAATAAGCAAGCTTAATGAAGAAAAACAAATCAACAAAGATTAGGAAAATGATCCTCTTTATTAATTGCTGGTGGTATAAGAGTTACAATAGAAGTAAAAAAGACACTTGAAGAGAATTGTTCGAGAAATGGTGTTTAAAAAATATCAACAAGGATTTCCCTTTCTTAATCTCTTTACAAGATCTCTCTCTCTCAAAGAAGTATAGAAGACACTCTCAATGGTGGAAAACTCTTCTCAATGGTATTCTTGATTGCTAGGGAGAAATTTTGGCAGCATAATAATGTTCTGCCTCTTCTTGTTTTAGCTCTCCATGAAGTTGTGTTTATAGAGTTTGTTGGACACTCCTCTTCTCATGAGATAATTAAAGTGGTGGTTCACTTCATTAATGAGATGAGGTTTCCATATACTTTCCTTTAAGACTTCTTGTGGCTCAAGGCTCAAATTTTTTCAGCCCATCATGTCAAGATTTTGAGTTTTTCTCAAGCATGCTTGTGACCTAAGGCGCTGACCAGAATTTCACGACCCACGTGGTTTAATTTTTTAACTGAAACCTTGGGAAATATTTTAATCTTTGGTCTTTATGGTGATTCTAGATGAAAATGTAGCATCTATATGTGCTAATCACTAACTTCAAGTGTCTTCTAATGCATAGAGATGAGTTTACGATTTTCATATGATAATAGTGTGCCCCTTATGTATGAGGTTAGGAGCAAGTGTATAGCTGAAATACATCACATCTTTTGTTGATTTGACTGAGAGTATTGCTAACTTCTTGAGAGATAGAGATAATTACTATAGAAATAATTAGGGAATATCCTTGACTAAGAACTAGAGAGAACCATGCTTGGTAGACATAATGATACAAAATTTTCTATACAAGGTGGGCATATCCCATGCTCATTATGGTGATTATGAATAAGTATTACAATCATGCAGGAAATGGTCCTATCAAGTTAGCATTGATGTGATTGACATGATGATGGTTGATGAAGACAACTGCGTATGCCCTTAGGGGCATCTTTGAAAAATAGACTGAACTGGGTTCCTCACGCATCAATGGTGAAACCCTACTGAATGATGTTCTATGTGATGCATGGGTCTTCGAATTTGGGTATTGCACATGCATAAAAATGTGGGAACTATTGAATGAGGCACTATGTGATGCATGGGTCTTCAACTAAATGAGAGAATTGCAATGGTCAGGTAGTACGATACTACCCTAACATGAAAAGATATGCTGGTGTTGAATGTCAGGGATATTGATCGAAGCAATAAGAAATAATGATTCCTGCTATGCCACCCGAGGTTTTCCCTTAAAGGGGGGACCAACCAAGGTACTACTTCTATCCTGGAAGATGAGTGTTGAAGTTGATAGCAAAGAAGCATCAACTGCTCGGAAAATTGATTCAGAGAATCTTTATGAAGGAATATAATTGGTTGTAATATGATGGGTCATAAAGGCATGATAAAAAGGGTTGCCAACATGGGTGGATACAGAAAAATGCCCAAGGTTGTAGCTATAATGTGAGTGGTGGTAGTCAAAACAATTTTTCTGAGGGAAATTTCCTTGGAGTTGGTAGGACATCCAGAGTGGGTATGAGTATGTTTTGACTGTCATGGTAGGTAATCAATGAATATGGGTCATGGTGTGGTGACGAAAGTAAGATCCAACCAAGGGAAACTAGGGATTGCTCTCAGGTAACTGACACAAAAATATGGGTGAGAATCCTTTTCCTTAAAGAATCTTTGTATGCTTTCCAAAATAATGTAAAATTGGTTTAGGATGTACAAACACAGAGATAGGTGCCCAAAGAAAATGGTGGCTTTCACAATGATGCAAGTGGGTTTTTTCTTGAGGGCGATGGGCCCATTGGTTGATCTCAGTGTGAGGCTGATGAGGTATATGAAGTGATGTAGATGGGATATGTCATATGGAGGGTTTATAGGCCAATTTTAGAATGTAGGTGTGCATTCGACTCAATTCAGTAAAGAATAAATATGGTGGCTCGAGAGTTGTTTTGGTAAGCAATGAGCAAAGAAGAGGAGAATGAGGCTAATATTCAAGACGTGCATGTGATATGGCTCCCTGACCTAGGGGAATGATCATGGATCCCAATAGTGTAAGGTAAACTATAAAATGAGGTGGTCCATGTAGGGGAAGTGTTATCAATCAACGTGGATGTTTACCGTATGAAAGTGGAAGGTGGTGGTAAACATGGTCGAGATGATGGACCTTGTTGTTTATTTCAGAGAAATGATGTCAGGATTTGAAAATATTTCAAGGAAGCCTATCATGCTAACTGGAGAATGATACCTTAACTATCGATTGTCACCGAAATACTAATTTTGCTTAGAAACTGTAGGGAACCTGCAACTTTGACAACCAATACCCAAAGTGAAAACATCTTGATGAAAACATGTGTAAACTAAAATGTGATAATCAAGATGAAACATGAAACATGGAAAGGTGCACATGATGGGTACTTTGAAAACTGAAACGGGACCGAAAATGAGTATGCTATTGGAATGAAATGAAGGGGATGATGATGTAGATGACAATGTCCTAATCCCAACACCACTAATGGTTTTGCAAAAGGATTTCTTGGGCTCCTAAATGGGCCTCTGGAAGAATGGATAAAGGGTGATATATAAGGGTGTAGGGTAATTGTCTTTGGGGCATGCCTTGTTCAGATCTCTAAAATTAGTACAAACTCAAATGGTTCCTTGTTTCTTCATGACGAGTATAGGGTTGGAAACCCAAGATGTGTAAGCGATAGGGAAAATGAAACCATCCTTATGAATCTTTTTTATTTCTTGTTTGATTGCTTCTACTTTGGAGGGGTGGAGCTAGCACTAATTTTTCTTAACGGGTAGGCATAAGGCCATGCGTCAATGTGGTGCTCCACAATTGTAAGACTAATGTCTAGAATTTTTCAGTAAGACCATGCAAATATGTCGCTATATTATTGAAAGAGGGCTTTATATGAGGCCACTTCATCTGGGGATTTTCTATGGGGTAAAATGCACGGGATGAAAGCTACCCTCAAAGGCCTTCTCGGGACCTTCGACAAACTGTAAGATTATCTGTAAAAGCTACTAGTTACACACATGTTTATCTATCAAACATAAATTGATAGGGTATGGAAAGAGGATCACCTTTGGTTCCTTTTAGATTCGCTTGGGGATCTCCGTGCGGCAAGAAGAACTCCTTCTAAGCCGGCTCCAGGACAATTCCTGCAAAAGGACAAGGTAAACCAATCATAGCATATGCTTCTCAAAACTAATGTAAGAATCTGTAACAAACATGTATAAATGTATAACTTGACTACTCAACTTGACAAGCATCATAATGAACAAATAAATGCACAATATCACCAACACTTTGGAGTAGGGAACACAACTGTAGTTCTATATTCAGAATGGAAGAGTGATTACAACAGTCTGTTGTATCAGCCTTCCTTACCCCTTCCTCCTCTCTCTCTCTCCTTATTTCAACTAGATTCTTCAAGAATATGACAGTTCACAATAGCTCTATGGGCTATCCTTCCAAATTCTCTAACCCTTTTGCAATGGCCCTCTCATTGCTTATGTAGCAATCAAATTAGGGCTACCAAGCTCCATCTAGAGTTCATTAGGGAAAAAAATATGAACCTGTCATGTTTAAAATCTTTTTCCCATTTGCCTTCATTCTCAGAATAGAATTTCTCCAAATATCTTGACTTTTGGAGTTCCCTTACTTTTCTTGCACAAATTTAGGGATTTAATATCTAGATATTTATGAGCAGATTCGTTGGCAAGACCTTCTGAACATCACTTAAGTTCACTAATGCTCCCCTTGGTCTAACAACAAGAGTTAGCAGGGTGACTAACGCTACTTTATGCTTGGTAACAAGCTTTATAAAGTAGGTTGTCAGTGTCTAGAGAGCGTTAGTGTGGATTCTGAGCCTGTAATTGTTGTCACTGCTTCAGTCATCTTGTCTTTAACTTCTGAGTTGATTAGGAGGTCAATTTGTCCTATAATAGATGCCCCCTAAAGTATGAGATCAGAGGCAGAGATGATGGTCGAAATACTTTATGAAAAAACACTATAATTTGTTGTCAAAATATTTGGAGAGAGAGAGAGAAGTTTCGGGTGGCAAGGAAAACTTGATACAACAAATTTTACATATATATAAACTGCTAAAATCATGTCTTGAGTCGGGCATTCCCATTCTCAGTAGCTATGTCAGAGTAATTTTCTCCTCGGAGATATAACAATGCTGACTGCCAATATGGCACAGGGCGGATCCAATGTCATAATAGATGATCCTGAAATAGCTGTCTCCAAAGAACAATATCGCAACTTGGGAGAGGAAACAAGGCTGAATGATGCAAGCCTTTCCCCAAGGTCTTGATTCCTGCTTCACCGAACATCATAGTTCGGTACATGTGATAATATGTGTTGACGTCAAACATGCATGAAATCATCTAATTACCAACCAATAATGGAGACTGTTAATAGATGCGAGGAAGGCCACTGATAATGGTGATGGTCTCCCAGATGCACAATGCAAACTAACGAGTGAGAAATTTTTTTTGTCGTCAAACACTCGTAGAATTTCTTAACCAGGAGCCAATAATGGAAACCCGTGATCAAAAATAAGGTAACCTACCAAGCACGAAGGTGCTGAATGTGTTTCTGGGTTATCTTCCTAGATAGAGTGTTGAAGTCGATAGGAAGAAACCTGTTGAAAGGTAGAAAATGATGTGTCCTACATCAGTTGACACAAAACTAGACAAGGATGATTTTGTTTTTTGAAGAATCTTTTGAGCTTGCGGATCTAAACAACGAAGGGCATGATGAAAGGATATGTAGGATAGGTTGATAGAGGAAACAAATGGGAACCCTTGAACAATAAAAGGCATGACAACAGTTTTAACCAGACAGCACTAGACTCATGAACACTATAGAGTGGTTAAGATACAGAGATGCAATTACATCAGGGTATATAGGCTAAAAACTCATAGGTTGGTAGGGCTCATACTGAGAGGCTATCAAAATGAAGTTTTATTTGAGGGAGTGCCATGTTCAAGGGAACGAATGCTGCCAAACCATGCTTTCGAATATAGGATATAGTTGTATTGTCCACTTTCCCCTTCTGATTTTTCAATGAGTCCAAATGGGTAAACTCATCGATATTTTCATGTTTAAAGAGTCTGAAAATGATTGCAAAAAGAACGACTCTTTGCCCTATCTGATTAGTTTAATGAGTCCAGACAGGCAAACTCATTGATTTTTTCATCTTTATAAAAGTCTGAAAAGTATCATAAAAAATAACAACTCTATATCTTGCCTATGTATTTAAAGAGTCCAGACTAGACAACTCGGTGGTCTTTTCATATTTAGAGAGTCTGAAAAGATTGTAAAGAGAGACTCCATGGTGCTCCCTTTGTCATAGTTGTTAACAGGGGGTGACAAAAGGTTAATAGTATACCCGGATCGATAACTTCTCTGTATTTTAATCTATTGAACCCGGATAAAGAGAAACCTTTTTCCAATAGATGTTGACCTCATTTTGTTATGAGTATGAGGCGATGGATGAAACTTGTGTTTTCTCATGACACTTTAACGAGCTTAGTAACAAAAACTTGGGATTTTTCATTTTTTAACGAGCAATAAAAACTACCTGAAAGAATGCTCGAGTCATCTCTAGCATGTTTAACGAGTAGCAAGACATAGCTCGGGATTTTTTTTCAGTTTAAAGAGCAAGAAAAAAGTGCCTAAAAAGGATGCTCTGTTGGTCTTTTTTAGTTTATGAGCTGGAACAAGAAGAAAAAAGAGGTGCTTAGAGCATCATTTGCATATATTTAACGAGTGCAAATGATGAAAAACTCGGGGATGTTTATATTGTTTAAAAAGCGATAAAATATCCCTAAAAGTGCTTTACTGATTGTGGTATGGATGTTTAACAAGCCGTACTACAAAAACTCAGAGATGTTTATATTTTTTAAAGAGCAATAAAATGTCTCCAAAAGTGCTCAACCATTGTTAGATATATTTTAATGAGCTTAACGATGAAAACTCGGGGATGTTTATATTTTTTAAAGAGCAATAAGATATCCCTAATAGTGCTCTATAAAGGATTGCATGCAGCTTTTACTACTTTTCATTCCTGAAAGTACTTTCATCAAAAGCAGTAAAAAGTATAAAACACAGCAACTCCTATTATCTGGGTTCATGCATGATCAAAAATCATGTAGAATGGACTACTTCCTCTTTGATGATTTTTAAAAAATCATGTCTCTCAAAGTTATAAAAGGAGATGCTTTTAGCTTTCACATGCATCATTTTCACTATTTTGAAGTTTGTGAGAACTTGTTCGAGCTAAAGAAGAGTAGATTTTCGATGGACCATTGCAAGAGATCTGGGAAACCATTCAACGTGTCGTCAGTCCCAGGTGAGAGCTAAAACCTTGCTCTATGCATTACTAAACCTTTTTTAACAGTTTTATGGGTGGAAATTTGCAGATCTGTGGTGCCCTGGAGCCATTTTCGTGCACTAACGCCCTCCAAATGGCCAGTAGAGAGCATTAAATGCTCTGTATGAGCCATTGGAGGGCGTTAATCCTCCCTATGTAGCACTGGGAGGGGTGTTAGGCATGTAGGGCACATTTGAAACCCTCACGCATGGATTCGTTAAGTGATTTTGCCCCATTTTAACTGTCTTTAGGGTTATTTGTGCACGTTTTAGGCTGAAATGACTCACCTATGGAGAGAACGGACCCATGATAATGAGGAATTGCTGATGCGCAAAGATCCAACTTACGTAATTACATTTCTCTGCTATGGTTTGTTGAAGTATGCAAGGCTAGAGCAGATGAAAGGACAGGAGGATTTACTAAGATGGATCATACAGTGTTGGGATGAACATGAGAAAGTGTTCTGAATTGGAGATCAAGAGCTGGTGATTGACTGGGATGATATTTACTTTTTCACTGGTTTGTCGTGTCGTGGGGCACAAGAAAAACTCATAAGTGGCAAGTCAAATCCACGATCTACTTCAGAGCTAGTACAGATCTACTACATCCCTAGGAGTGGGCTAGCCAGTAATAAAGTATCAATAGAGAGGATTCGATCTTGGTCTATGAGGGAAGTTTTATGGTTGATTATGTGGTTGGCGGGGTCAAAAAGTCCCCACGTAGTGACAAAGGCCCAACTGTTGCTTTCCATTGACTGTGTCCAGCCCTAGATGTTCAACTGGTGTGAAGCAGTTCTTCGCCAGTTGAAGGCAGAATTGACAACATGCAAGACATGTACCCAACATAGTTTTGGGCATGGTACTATCATAGTCTCATTTTTCCTTGAGAGGGTACCTGTCATGCGCCCACAGGTGAGCTTAGGTCCCTTTAATCTGAGGGAGCCAAGGCAGGGTCACTGGTCATCACTTGATCCTCGCATAGGAAGAGGACCACTTCGACACTTTTTTGATGAAGACTTCTTCCAATGGCTTTGCAGCCAGATTGTGATTGTTGACGACTAGCCTATGAAGGCATGGATTTTACCGGTGACCCTGACTTGATGTTACTGCTTGGGACCAACTGGGGTCCTCAAGGTGAGAATAATTTTGATAGTACTTAAGTATTTTTGTGCTTTTGAATGTATATGTAATGTTTTCTGACGATGAGATAAGGACTGACATGAAAATTTTATGCTTAACACAAATGTGGCACCAGTATGACCTGCAGGCAAAACTCGCTATGTGTGATGAGGTGGCCAACTACATGCTGGAGGGGGTGATGCCGAAAATCTCCATGAGGTTCTGAGGAACCTAGAGGGTTTGACAATGGGTGTCCCCCCCCCCCTTCCTATGAGGGAGATTCCTATTAATATGCAGTGACACACTGTTGGTGTACCTGAGCAGTTTTTGGTTCCTCTTCGGAGGGTAGCTAGAGTTGTTTTAGCTTTTCTAGAGCAATAGGTTCATTTTAGCAAGTGTTATGGCATAGCCATATGAGTGTTTGTAGCTGGGCTTTGACCCATTTTGTACTTAAATCATCCAAGTTTTGGAATATTTTTATGTAAAAAACTGGATTTTGATCATATATATATATATATATATACAGATATTTTTGGTATTTTGGTGGTGTAAATGTGTTTTTAAATGTTTTTTGTAACAAATTTTTAATTTTAGTAAATGTTTTACTTCTCATGCATGTTGCTATAACAAATGATACAAATGCCAATCCAATACATAGTTAGCTAATGAATCAACAATTGTATTAACTTCTCGAGGAACATGTTCATATGTGATTATTTCATATTGACATTCCAAGAGTCGCACCCTTAGATAGTTACGTAACAAGGCTGGATTACGGATGTGATAATGGTTTTTCAATTGCATAACAACCAGCTAGGAGTCTAACCTGACCACCAGATTGGAGATTCCCCTTGATGACGCTTCCGTGAGAAGCGAAATGATGGACATGTACTTGAAAATATTGTTGTTGGTGGTACCAAGAAAGACTTCCCCAGAGAAATTATTTCTGACTCAGATGTATAGATGACCCAAGTAGCTAATGCAATGTGCTATGTGTGCCGATTGGCACCATCCGCATATCCTACGTATGCTAAGGGCAACAACGACATCTGCATTGTGAGAAGAATGTATGAGACAAGTACTCCACTAAATAACAAAATAATCCAATCACATCAAAAGGTAAGAAAAACTTATGAATACATAAAATTACAAAGCATATGCCCAGCACAACACTAAGCACAATACTTTTTCATATAGAGCCTGTATGTGGGATCCTTGAGTGGGATTCCATCCTAGCCTTGCAGTTCATATGCCCCTGAGGGGAGGACTTTTGTTATGACATAAGGACCTAGCCATATGGGTCAAAGCATGCATGCCTCCAAGAGATTATCTTTTGGATGATAGAGCAATATGAAATCACCCTCTTGGAAAGAAAAAAACCTAATCGCTTTTGCAAATTGGGTTTGTACCTGGTCCTTGTGAGCTGCGAGTGCCAAATCGACATCTCGACAAGTTTTATCTAGCTATTTGAGGTATAGTAGGCATTCTTATTCGGCAGTGGGGTCGGGCATGGGTTCAATGGCTATTTCGAGGGAAGGAATTGGCCACCCATTTTGTTTTGCCTCATCGTAAAGTTGGATCTCATGTGCAACAAATGACAGAACAAAGTCAGGCATTTCCTCATGAGACCAAACAAATTATTCATGGAATTCCTCATGTAGGTAGATGGAGCTTGCAATTTCCTCAGGACTGCAATATACTCTCATCTGGGTGTCTTCCATGGTGCCTGTTGTGACTGAAATATCTATGGGCAATGACCTAGAAGTATCGCCCATATTTTCATCAACCCCAAGAGTTTGAATGCTTGTATAGGGTGGGGAAATGATTTCGTTTGTGTCAGAGGACAGGACTTGAAGAGGCATCATGTCTGAGTCAGATGTCAGACCCCAAATATGCCAATCCTCCCAATGTTGCTCTCTAAAACTCATGATTTCTCGAATGGTTGCGTCTGTTGATGGGAGTTGATCGCATGGATTTAAAGGAGGAGTGGTTATGGGAAGGGGGGTTGGTATTGTTGGTGATAGCCAACCCAACCAGAGATGTGGATGTTGATTGAATGCCTTGATAGGCTGATTTAACTGGTGATAGTGGCATGTGGTCTCCGAATGTGTCAAGGTCTAAAGGCGCCATTAGGATCCAGGTATCAATCAGTTCATGAGGAATTGATGAAATCATGCTTACCGATTATGGAACCTACAGTGATGGAAGAGGAAAAAAACCCATCAAGTAGGAAGCCTTCAATAAACCGGTACTTATATTGACAAAACTATCAGTTACACCTCCTACTAGGGGTACAGAGCCATTTGGTAATGGTGAATAATCAGGGGTGCAGAAAGATAACTAATCCATTGTAATGACCTTTCCATCCAATGGAAATAGGATGATACGAAAGATAGTGGATATGACAGCCATCATGGCATATGTCCAATTTCAACCCAGCAATAGATTATAGTTGAGTCTCTTGTCCATGACTTCTACATCCACCATTATTGTCTTCCCAACCAAAGTGATGGGAAAAATGGCTAAGTATCCTTTTGGGACAAAGGTGTGGCCGTCGAAAGCTTTAAGGGAGTTCGATGGCAGGGAGAGGGTTAGGGAACCCAGGGCGAGCCAACATGAAGCCAACATGATGTAGGTTGAAGCACCTTTGTTGATGATAGTTTCGTGTATACCTTTACCATTCGAAGTGATATGCACCTGAAATGCAAGCTGGTGGGAAAGGGGAGGTTTACACTTGTCCATGTCGAAAATAGCAAGCATGGAATCTGTAGGTTCAATAGCCTGGATGGCTGAAAGCAAAGCTTTCCTTTGGCTGGGGCATGTTTGTAAGACTTTGAGCATTGACATAGCCAATGATGCTTATACCAAATCCTCTATGATGCTGTAGCATTGGGCGGCACATAAAGATATGTTGTGCATTGTGCATCGAAGTGCCCCCTTGGGGGGTCGAATTACTAAGTCCTCAACCTGGCCTTTCGGTATGCAAATCATTGGGCAGTGATGGGTTTTGACTTGCGGGTGGTTCTGCTGCCAGAGCAACAGGAGCTCCATAAGAATTGGCTCTTATGGCTAGTTCTACTGTTTCAGATGTGTAAACAGTAGAACTTCCTTCACCAGCTGAAGGATGTTGCAAACCGTCATTTCCCCTTGATGTGGGTTACAGTTGGTTGGCAATGAGGTTTTGCTACTATTGAGTAAGAAAAGGATTTCTAAGGACAACATGTGCCTTACCAGAATCTTTCTTGGCAAGGTAATCTGTGCATTCTTGAAGACGCGAACAATGCCAGGTTACGTGTTCTTCAAGACAGAGTTTGCATGAATATTTGGTGCCTTTATCCTTTTCCGCATCAGTAGGCGTAATGACCTTCTGTTTCGGGTTGGGTTGCTTAGATGACTGCTCCTCAGAAGGAGTGGTCTTATTCTTATTCTTCTTGTTCTTGCTACAAGATTTCTTTGTAGATTGCACAGAATTAACCGCGTTGGCAGGAAGAGAAGTTGCTTTGGTAGAGGGGTCCACTGCCAGCTTGGAAATGGATCCAATGAGTTTTTTTATAGTGACCCCAGAGGTTGCACCGACGATCTCGTCGGCGTGCGCTCTAGGGTGCTGAGTGGTGGGAGGATTGGGGTTACCGGGTGTTAGACATATTTGGGCACTGCAACCCCAATCATATATGTCCATAAACCAAGGGCTTCTAAGTGCTTAAAAGTGTTGTTTCATACCCTAAAGGAACAAGGTCGGTTGATTACATCATCTCCAAGAAGTTCCCCATGGAAAACTGCTCATAACTAGTCAAAACTGGACCATACAGACTGCTCAGTGCAAAGGGTGCGATGCATCTCACCTGACACATGCAAAAAGTGCGATGCATATTGAAAATCCCTTCTGTAGGGTGCGATGGGCGAGAGTAGACAAATGGCAGAGACAGTCTGCAAGGTGGATGATCATGAATCTTCCAGAAACTTCTCGTGTGACACTTGTCTCTCCGAATTCACCCAGGGATGAGTAAGAGATCATGAATATCCAAGTGGAACAAAGAACTATCAGAGATAAGACACTAATCAAAATCTCAAAAGCTGACTCAACCCCCTGCAATCATCTATATATGGATCCCTCATCCCAGAGATCCAGGGGCTGGAATTTTGCATCTTGTAAGAAAGTGTTGTTGGTTTCCTGGTGGAACATCATAGTGTAGCGTGATCTAAGATTTTCATGAGTTAAAGAAGGGCTTTCATGCTGGGAGGACGACACTAGGTCAGATCAATGGGTTTTAATCCTCTCTTCTAATCTTTATATCAATAAAGCTATTCAAGTTTTCTTCCACATTCTTGTATGTTTGATGATATATGCATTTGTGTGGTCAGTATATATCTGGTCCTATATTGTTTATGATTGTAGATCTCTATACTTTGAAGGTATTATGTTTCTTTGACTTTATAGGTACTCTTTGAAGCAGAGTAATCAAAGAAGGAGTGGCGAAGATCCGTCAAAGGGTAGAAGGAACAAGTAAGGAACCAAGCGAAAGATTGAGGTTAGTATTCTTTGCTCCTCTCCTATCTACTTTTCATAAAGGAAAATGAAAGTAACTTTAGTTTGTTTGTTTCTAAGATAGCTACCCATATTAGTGAGACTAGCAGCTCTACATGGACACTAGATTTCCTGATAACAAAATGGCGACTCTGCTAGGGAGAGAATAGATTGTCTGCTTGTCTATATTTGTTTTCTTTATAAACTTATAGACGGAGCCTGAAGTTAAGCCAGCTATCCTTCGAATTGCATTTTCTATGCAAGTGCAAAGTATATCAATGTTGCTTCAGTCTATCTCCAAATTTTGTTAATAAACTGAACAATTGATTTGCAAACATCTAAGTTTCCTTGGTGGTGGCTCAAGTAACCTCATTAGATCAGCCCCTATGATTTGCATTTACTGACTATCATTAGCTCGGCCTAAATCCCTAAACTAAGCTGCAAAATATGACCAAGAACCAAGTTGAATTCTCATCCCTAGACCATCGCACCTTCTCCTCTTGGGAATCTAGATTCATCGCACCTCCCGTGTGCAGTATGTGGGATGAATCGCTCTTTCCCTGTGTTACAGGTGCGATGATCAAATAAGACTTTGTCTGCCTCCAGATTTTGGTTTCTTGTTCACTCTCTTCAGCTTTATTTAGGAGTTTTTCTATCTGTGATCAGTATACTACTGTGGAATCTCTCTTCCTTTGCATGGTTCAGCCTCCATTGTACAAAGAACTATAAATGTTTTTATGTATTGTTCGCCATTTACGGTTCTCCTTTACAAAGAAGTAGCGTAATCAAACTGTCGTCTTTTGATTTGGAAGTGTCGCAAGTATTTCTTTCAGTCAAAGAAAAGAATCCTATTGTTCTTGATGGTCATTTACACTATTACTCTTGTATTTGATTTGAATTAATAGTTTTCCAATTGTCTAAAGTAGTTTTCAATTCAAAATTGCAAAGTGTCATCATTATCTTCCTTTCATCTTTTGAAGAGAAAATCGTTAGTATTGTCACTTGAAACGATTCAGATTTGTACTTAACATTCTTTTCGTCATTCACACATTAAGAAAGTGAAAACAAATACATGCATGTGCATTTTCATTTAGACTACTTGTTGATTTTGATTTAGGACACTGCATCTAGTGTGTGCTCTCTACTCTATGTTGAAATAATCCCGCTTCTCTTTCCTTAGTAGCTAGGATTTTCATTGCAAAAAGAAGATTAAAAAATTGTTTATCATCTTAGATTGCATTTTAGGAATTGTATATCTACATCACGTGGTGAACCTGAAAGGAAAACTTCTTAAGAAAGATCAACTGTAAAATAA
>APFE031447344.1:5067-17893 GCA_000404065.3 Pinus taeda | reverse complement strand
AAGAAAACTTGAAGAAACTTTATTGGTAGCAAGTCGCTCTTGAACATGACACTTTCACTCCATCACCATGATTGAGTCGGGTTGGGTTATTCCGTTCACCAGTCATATTACCATTAGTCCATCGTACATCCATCTTTACGGTTAATGCTACCAATCCATTTCAGTCTCACCGATATGTTCAAGAGAATTCGATTAGAGAATTCACCAACCCAGCTTGTGTCTCACCCGCTGTAATACCTTCATGCTTCATTCTTTCATGACCACCACCCTGAACCCTGTATCATCAGATCGTTTTCACCTCCACAAAATCATTTGCTCCGTTCCGTGTTGTAGATGTGGGATTCATTAAGGCCCTCCTACGACGGGTCACTTCTTGTCGAGGACAACTCATTATCTAAGAAGTCGACCTAGGAACAACCCTTTTAGTACTCTGAAGCTTGCATGCCTTAATGTCAAGTTTCTCACTTCCGGTGATAGGTTTACATCAATGGCCTTCAACCAAAAGATTTTGTGTGGTGTTCGACGCCAAGTCCCATTTTCACACCACACAAATTGTACTGTAGTACCTTGAGGGTCATCATCATTATCGGTGATTCCTCTCGCGCCTGTTAAAAGCTTACATCATTGGATGGTAATCAGGTGATGTCTTTCCATGTTCAACTCCAGAACATCTTTTCACATGGATCGAATTGTACTTCGGGTGAATATTAAATGAGTTTGAAGACCCCGTATCTAGTTTCATCCATCTAGGCTATGATATATTTAGGAAAATAAAGACATCAAATGTGCATCATTGTTGTACATATGATCATCCGAATCAAGGGATGATGGCTCTATCAGAATCATCAGTTTGCTACGCAGACGGTTGCTTGTCCTATGTACATGAAAATTAATTTATAAAGATGAGCATGGGAATGCCCACCTCAGCTAGATCATGAAAATATATTGAAGATAATGTATTGTATGGTATCTTATTACAAGTCGTCTTCCAGTTCGAAAAACCTCGGATCCTCATGATAAAGCATTTCACTAGACATCAAAAGATTTACGACCTCATGCTTTAGGGGGCAACTATTATAGACATATTTGGGCACTCCAACCCCAATCATATATGTCCATAAACCAAAGGCTTCTGAGTCCCTAAAAGTGTTGTTTCATACCCTAAAGGAACAAGGTCAGTTGATTACATCATCTCCCAGAAGTTCTCCATGGAAAATGGTCAAACTGACCATCCAGACTGCTTATGCAAAGGGTGCGATGCATTTCACTTGCCACATGCAAAAGTGCGATCATACTGGAAATCCCTTCTGTAGTGGTTGATGGCGAGAGTAGACCAAATGGCAGAGCAGTTTGCAGGTGATGATCATGAATCTTCTAGAAATTTCCTGTGACACTTGCCTCTCTGAATTCACCCAGGGATGAGTAAGAGATCATGAATCTCCAAGTGGAACAAAGAACTATCAGAGAGAAGACACTAATCAAAATCCCAAAAGCTAACTCACCCCCCTGCAATCATCTATATATGGATCCCTCATCCCAGAGATCCAGGGGCTGGAATTTTGCATCTTGTAAAGAAGTGTTATTGGTTTCCTGGTGGAACATCATAGTGCTAGGTGATCTAAGCTTTTCATGAGGTGAAGAAGGGCTTTCATGCTAGGAGGATGATGCTAGGTCAGATCAATGGGTTGTAATCCTCTCTTCTAATTTTGATATCAATAAAGTTATTCAAGTTTTCCTCCACATTCCTGTATGTTTGATGATATATGCATTTGTGTGGTCAATATATATTTGGTCCTATATTGTTTATGAGTGTAGATCTCTATACTTTGAAGGTATTATGCTGCTTTGACTTTACAGGTACTCTTTGAAGCGGAGTAATCAAGGAAGGAGCGGCGAAGATCAGTCAGAGGGGAGAAGGAACAAGCAAGGAACCAAGTGAAAGATTGAGGTTGGTATTCTTTGCTCCTCTCCTATCTACTTTTCATAAAGGAAAATGAAAGTAACTTTAGTTTGTTAGTTTCTAAGATAGTTACCTGCCTTAGTGGGACTAACAGCTCTGCATGGACACTAGATTTCCCGATAACACCAGGAGCATAGGTGATAATGTCATAGAGAGTGCCAGCCTGTGAATAAATCAAATCTAAGTGTTGGGCATGACGTATGGATTGGTCCTCTGTGACCGGACCACCTAGCATGAAATCTCTAGCGATTTGTGGAAGTAACGACTTACAGAACCAGTCTATTAAGAGAAAATCAGGGATGGGAGCTTTGACTAACCTTTTCCTATGTCTCCACTCATGGATATGATCAGAGATGTGGGTGGTAGTATCCTGACAAAACGAAGTAAGGAGCTTTGTCCTTGTCTCATAATGGATAGGTAACTAAAAGTGCTTTAGGAACTCCATCACTAAAGTGTCAAAGGTATTCATTGACACGCATGGTAACTCAATATACCACTTTTCTACATTGCCAGTGAGGGTGTGGGGAAAAATACATAACCAGACACTGTCATCCACCATAGAGTTAGAAGCACAACCGAGATGGTAGTTGATGACATGAGTGCCTGGATCCTCCCCTTGTTTTCCGTCGAACTTAGGAATGTCCATCGATATTTTATGCGGGATTGGCAGCCATTGTAAGTTGTGGTATATGGGGTCGTTTGTCAACTTGTATAAGTCGAGAATATCCAATGTTGCTAAAAAAGGAAAATTGTTGGGTGCCCCTGACATGGACCATGGTGATGACGGATGACCTAAGGAGCTCTGTGCTCCTCCCATTGTTTTGTTCCCCATGGTGTACATGGGTTGTGTAGTGTAGTAGTTGCTTTGTGGTACGGTGTTGTAGAGTGGATTTCCATGAGGATTTTTATATTGGGCTATGAAGTTTCCCCCAGTATAAGCGGTGCCCCCTTGACTCATCTGAGCTTGTGAATAGGGTGCCCCCATGGATTGGGTGGGAAAACCTTGTGGATTCCCACCTGACATAGAACAAACCATATGGTTTTGATTAATAGAGGGCACACTCATGTAAATCAACGACTATCCATGCATGCCTGAGAATGGTGGGGAAACTATGAAATTCCTCGCCGGCATGTGCATATTGGGAACCACCCCAGATATTTGAATTTGGGGGTTGGAATTGTACTGGCAGCTGAACTTGTTGTTGGTAAACTCGAACTGTTCCCATAGTGCCGCATTGAGTGTTATATGGAGCACTATATGTGGCACTAGTTGAAGGTATGCTTTGTGGCACCATAAGAGTGGAACCTGACATCTGCTGGGTTCCCCTTATAGAGGGTGTTATGTGAGTTGCAGCACCTGGGATGAATGGGATAATGGTATTACACATTACCAGTGTTGTAATGACCGTCGACTGGGGAAGTGGTAGAGGAACAACAATGTCTCTATAATTCCACAACCCTTGAGGCATCGACTAAATAGATGGGAAAGTTCCACCCATTGCAGAAGGAAGTACAGGTACCATGGGAGTAATGATAGGTTCCGACAGATCTATAAGCAGAGTGTTAAAGTGAGGAAGAAATCCTTCCGTAAAGAAATCCTCCAGAAAACTAGAATCTTCGGTCATCCACACAGATCTCATATGTGATTTAGAAGATTGATTCCTCAAAGATGAGGAATCAAAGTCAATGGAACTCGACAAATCCTCCACAATGAGTGGAGGAAGTCCTAACAATCGTCTGGATTGACGATAAGGGCCAGATGTAGCCACAATGACTATTAAGTTTTATCAAATAGATTTTAATGTGATATTCTTTAAAATCTCAAAAAACGATAGCACTCAGGTACCTAAAAAGAAAAAATACACTAAATATTTCAATCAACAAACAGAGGGAAAATACCTCGTCTCATAAGCACTGATTACTAGAGATGAAACCCAGTCTCTCAGTGAATAACAGAGAAGGATGGCTAAATGTACAGTTATGGTTACTTTTGAGCTTCATCCGAACCTCAAATTGAGGGGCCAAGTTCTCTCATGAAGACGAGCACCATCCCAAAAACTGAAGACAAAGTAGATCCGTCCGTTTTAGGTACCAGGACAGCCCATCCCAGTCACCTTAGGTAAGTACCTAGAAGTTTTGGCCACTAGAGATACCTCAAATCATAGACATTACCAGGGGGTACATAGTCATAGAAAACATGCTATGTGGGCAGGATACATGAGTCCCCAACTCAGTTTCGAAATCCCCGAAGGGACCCCCAATACACAGAATACCCAAATTAGTTGTAAGAGAAGGCGGGCTACCTTCAATTATAGTCCGATGTTGTCTCGTATTTCACTCCGTTGTTAGTGGAGTGGTCCTGGTAATATGAGTGCAGAAGTATTTTTCACTTGTTAACTACACTAGTTTTGATTTTCAACCTTGGGCAATTCACTCACATGCTTCTCCCATGGCCCTAATCTAGCTAATGTTGATTTTCTCAAAAAAGAGTAATTGATTGATTTTAATGTAAATTTTAGTGTACTTGCTTATTTGTCTTTGGTAGGGGTGTTGACGTATGAATATGGTGAGACTCTCGACTCAAGAAACCATGCAGAATAATGCTTTGAAAAAAAATTCCAATTTCTTATGAAAACAAGTCTTATTCTACACATGTATATTTTCACATATTCATGGATTCGTCAGTGCATCTAAATCCATTCAACACTTGCATAACTGAAAGCTTCTTTTCTCAATATTCCCTAATAACTACTGAAAACCAAAATGAAGCAGCCTACAACTATTTCGACAGAAGGAACACTATAGTTTATCAACTTTTCTTTAAAAAAATATGTTTTCTAAGAGAGAAAAACTAAAACATTTTCTTAAAAATAAATTTTCAAGACACCAAATTTGTTAACATGATACTGTTGCAGATCTTACTTTAGCCCCTGAGACAAGTTCCCCCCCCTTTTGGTCCACAAAATCTTCTGAAAAACATGGAAATGGGAGACTAACGCTCTATTTCTTTGTAAATAGAGAGTTAGTTTGGCCACTAACGCTTCCTGTGAATAGTCAAAGAGCTTTATAAAGCTTTGTGTAGACTAGAAACCTGCATTAGTGAGGGAAATAGCTCAAAAAGAGGGCTTTTAGGATCATTTTTTGAGGAGAATGAAACTTTGCAGGATGCAACAAGATAGATGGTGGATCAAAAAAGGATTTGAAGAAGCAGGAAGCTCATAAAAGAAATAGAAGATATGAGAGGAGTCCGGGTAACTGGGAACTAGATGTATAGTCCCTAGCAGAGTCGCCAATTTTGCTATGTGGTAAAATGCACAGGATGAAAACTACCCTCAAAGGCCTTCCCAAGACCTTCAACAGACTATAATATTATCTGTAAAAGATACCAGTTACACACATGTTCATCTATCAAACATAAATTGACAGGGTATGGAAAGAGGATCACCTTTGGTTCCTTTTAGATTTGCTTGGGGATCTCCGTGCGGCAAGAAGAACTCCTTCTAAGCTGGCTCCAAGAAAATTCCTGCATAAAGGACAAGGTAAACCAATCACAGCATATGCTTCTGAAAACTAATGTAAGAATCCATAACAAACATGTATAAATGTATAACTTAACTACTCAACCTGACAAGCATTAGAATGAACAAATAAATGCACAAAATCACCAACACTTTGGAGTAGGGAACACAACTACAGTTCTCTATTCAGAATGGAAGAGTGATTACAACAATCCATTGTATCAGCCTTCCTTACCCCTTATTCCTCTCTCTTTGTGCCTATTTCAGCTAGCTTCTTCAAGAATATGATAGTTCACAATAGCTGTATGGGCTATCCTTCCAAATTCTCTGGCCCTTTTGAAATGGCCCTCTCGTTGCTTATGTAGCAATAGAATTAGTGCTACCAAGCTCTAGCTAGAGTTCATTAGGGCAAACACCATGAACCTTCCCTGTTTACAAGATTTTTCCTATTTGCCTTCATTCTCATAATATAATTTCTCAAAATATCTTGATTTTTGGAGCTTCTTTGCTTTTCTTGCACAAATTTAGGGATTTAATATCTAGAAATTTATGAGTAGATTCATTGGCATGACCTTCTAAACATCACTTAAGTTAAATAATGCTCCCTTGGTCTAACAACAAGAGTTAGCAGGGTGACTAACACTCCTTTATGCTTGGTAACAAGCTTTATAAAGCAGGCTGCCAGTGTATAGAGAGTGTTAGTGTGGATTCTGAGCTTGCAATTGTGGTCATTGCTTCAGTCATCTTATCTTTCACTTTTGAGTTGATTAGGAGGTCCATTTGTCCTATAACAAGAACATGCTACCCCCACCAAGATTTCTTTGACTATGCTAGGCTTGATGGAAATATCTACATTGACTGTAGGTGAGATATTTGACATGTTCCCTTCCTCAAATGCATCTAGTGCAGGAATGGGATATATGAACTAAGCTACCTATCCTAGAGGTAGGAAGTGATTTGTTTCTACCATGCCAATATTGTGGCTTGTTGCATCAATCAATGAGAATTATTTCTCAAATAAAAAGAAAGGGTGGTCATGCATGGCATCCCAAGGACACTTTGATTTCTTCATGGCCTCCAAAATATCTTCATTTGAGTAAAAAATATTGTCTAATGGTGATAGAGGTTGTGGGAAGTCATGAGGATGGGATTGGGATCTAGTGGTGTTCGTTGACAAAAACGAGAATGATTCAGTGGTTGCTTCCATATAACCCAACGATGTGCGAATTTCACGGGTTTTCATGGTCGGGGGTGGTACTACTTTCACAATAGGCTAAGTGATATCAACACCAAAAAATGAAATCAAGGTTCTTATGGTTGATGAAATGAATCATATGTGGTGTTGTGTGTTGTCAGTACTAGGTGGTGGCAGAATTTGCCTAATGGGGTTCCTAAGATAATGTTGGCATCCTAGGAGCTAATGCATCTTCCTGGATGAGAAGAAGATGTTCAGGGATTACCTGAACCGATTGGCACCGTATGCTAAGCTATCCAATTTGTTACAACATAGGACATGTCTCCAAACTATGAAAGTTGTTGGTACAAATATTGCACATGTGCACTACACGTAATGCACATTACATGTCAATGTAATAAATGGTGCACGTATCAAAATTTCTCATGGTTTGTGACGATGAAATGTGATTGGTGTCATTAAGTGGGGCATTTATGGGTGTAGGAAACATCCTAATCTTAGCATTAGTTATGGTAGGAGGATTTGTGATCTCGATGTCAGTTTGACACAAGGTTTCTCTTACTACTCAAAGTTGTGGGAGGTATTAATAGTTATGTGCATGATGAACTTGGGAACAAATGTGACAATGATTGCGCACATGTATAGACTGGTTTGAATGGTTAGGTCGAGGAATGCAGACCAACAAGAGAAAAATATCTTTGATTTTCCTTATTCCTCAGCATTGATTAACTAAATGGCCCAATTTTTTGCATAGGGTGCAAGAGTGGGAAGGATTTGGAAATACTGTCGTGGGAAGATTTTCCATTCTACTGGATATTGACAACAGATGGGAGGTAGAATGACAAAGGACACAAGGGTAAACTTGATGCAGAGCTTCTTCCTCAAAGATACAATAAATGGTTTTTGACCCATCATCTACCACTAGCATGGTGGGGAGTGATGGAGTCACAACATTGGCTTGAGTGAGGGCTCCCAATGCATCTCTATAATGAGAAATTTTGGGACATTGATGTGTGTAATGTCAGTACTATGCACATATAGTGCATTCATGGTTGGTGTGCAATGTCTTTATGTGTTGATGTAGCCTTATCTCTTGAAGGTGGAGATGGAGCTACTAGCATTTTTGGGGCATGAAGAAGAGATTTTAACTCATATAATTCCAGACACAAGTTGGTAGGGTGTCTTGATACTTCACATAATGTGTAGGTTGTGGCACTCTGGACAAGGAAGTAGTTGAGGCTTCCACCTTCTTTCCTTTATGCTTATCCATTTTGTTGGCACCTAATGGTGTCGACGCAAGTGTAGCTCATTTTGGGGTGGCTTCCTAAGGGGTGGGTATAGGAATGATGCCTCTTGAGGTAATACTTGAGTTTGTTGACATGTCCTATGGGGCCAAATCCCATACAGGTATCACGAAAACCATTTGGAAATGTCAGTGTCGCCATGACTTGGTGCGAGACAAAACTAAGTGGGGAATGTAAGAAAGGTGTCTAAGTGATTGCATATGGTAAGAAAATTGAATTAGTATTCATAGTATTAGGGGTATTTGGAACTAGTTCCTAAGGATTAGGTGTGTTTGATGAACTCATCATACACACCAGGGTTGTGGAGGTAGCATTGATTAAAGGTGGGTTTCTAGGGTATGTGACAAGGAGTGATGATGGCTTAAACATCCCTAGACCTACTTCAGTAAAAGTTGTGACCAACTGTGTTCAAGATCCTATGAAAGGTAATACACCATAGGGGTGGTGGACATCCTTTTCTCTTAGTATCTAATTTGTTCTATCATAACGATTTTCCCATCATGGGGGAACATCATGATATGAAATAGTGAAGATTCTACTACTATCATGGCATACATGTAGCTATGACTTAACATGATATTATAATTCAACTGAGCATGAAGGGCCTCTATATCTATGAGGACAAATTTTTCAGCAAGCTCTACCAGGACATCCTTAAAAAGCCCTACGGGGGCCGAGGGGCTCCCGTTGTATGCTTTGAGTGTAATGGGCGATTATTTAAGTTCAGGGGATCCTATATTCTTCCAAACAAATTTGGACATGATATAGGTGGATGCTCCCTCATCAACAATGCAATAATGGATGTTGATCTTCTAAATGGTGATCGGAATCTGGAAGACGACTATCGATGGAAAGCATGGAGTAGCATTATCCAAATCGAAAGTTGTCAAATGATAATAGACTAGGTCGATTAAGCCTAACATGGAAAGAACGGATTTTCATTAAGTTGGGAAAGTTTGTAAAACCTTCAGCATTGACATAGCTGATGTGGATTGAGCTATATCATTCGATGATGCTATAAATATGGGTAACCTTTGAATTATGTCCCACTTGACGTAGTGGCCCTTTAACCATACATGGGATGGTTTTTAAGGGAGGTTGAGGTAGTGATAAAGGTGTTGTAGCTGTAAAACGGTGGTTGATGTGGAAGGGTTGGTTTCTAGAGGGGTCCCATACTCCCTTTTTCTTGTTTGCAAGAGAATATCTTCATTGGCCATGAAAAATTCACGATTGGTGGAATCTATGAAATTTCCTCCAAAAGGATTCTAATACTATTGTTGGGGGGGTTCATGGGTATTCACCACTCCTTGGTGGGGAAATGGGTTTTGCATAATTAAAGGTTGTTGGTCCCCCCGACCCATGACATCTTTCATCCTTTTCAACTATGGTAGTTGAGGGCAATGATGAGTGTAATTCCCATATTCCCCACAAATAACACAAGCATGATTAGTCCTTAAACTAGAATTCTTGTTCTAATTTTGTGGGTTTTTATTGTTCTGGCCCTAGTTTTAGTTCTCGTTAGGGGGATTTCCCTTGACTAGTGCTCGTGAGGGTTGTTGTTGGTTCCTACTCCCCTTGCCCACGGGTGGTTGTATTGGAAATACGCTCAAGGATCTTCCCAAGATCCTTGCAACGCAGATCAAATTAGCCATAATTGGAACAAGGAGACATGTACATATCCATATTGTTAAAATGATAATCAAAGCAAGAGGGAAGATATTACCTCAGATATTGATACATTCTTGCTGGAGAACCCAATGTAGTGGAGTGGAATACCTCTCTACTAGATCCTAGATCAATACCTGCATATAGATAAGACAAGATGTAATACAACAACATATAAACTTGATAATCAAAAAAATAATACATGAGGATATCAAACAACATGTATCTAAGCTACTCATAATATATGGTATTGCATCAACATGTAACTAAATCATAACATAAACACCATGGAGTAGACAACAAAAATGTATGTCTATATTAATAATAGGAAAGAATGGTTACAACCATCTAGTGAATCAAGCTTCCCTTACTCCTCCAGGTCCTCTCTCTCTCTCTCTCTCTTCTTAAACTCTTGGTAAAACAATATGTCTCATACATAGTTTCGACAGTAAGTAGGTAATCCTTCAAACATTTCAAACTTTTTCACAATGCCCCAAGCCTCCAATATATAGAATGAGAGGCTAATCCTTGCCAACTCTTTCATGAGTTCCTTTTCGAAAAATCTAGGATGTTTCCTTACTTTATTTCTCTTTCCATTTCTGTTAGACATTGTTAGGAATAAAAATATCCTAAAACATGTAGAAGATGGATGTTTCCTACTTTTTGGGCTAATATATGAGTAAAAAGTGGGATATTATTCAATCAACTAGCTCATTTCACCTCCAGAAACTCACCAAAGTTGACTAACACTTCCCTTACAGAAACACAAAGAGTTACCCTAGGGACTAACACCCCTGGTTCATGCCCGAGGAGTGTTATAACTCTTCTTGCTAGGTCTTGGGGAACGTTACCCTAGAAAAAAAGACTATGAACTTGGTCAATCTTTCAGTCAAACTATATTTCTCCTCTAAGCTAATGAAGAGGTCATTTTCATATATAACATATGCTCCTAATGTGTGAGATCAGAGACAAAGATGATGGCTGAAATACTTTAGAATTGTTGTGTTGCAAAAAAGAGATAGAGGATCAGAGCTTTGGGACTACGAGAAACCCGATAAAACCAAATATGTTAAAATCTAAATTCTAAAAGCATATCAGAGTGATTTCTCAACAAATAGGTATGACAATCATTTACAACGATAATCACAATGTGGAGCTTGTGTCAGAATAGGATCATCCTGACGAGTTGTCTCCGAAAAAAATATACGTAGCTTGGGAGAGGAAACAAGGCTGATTGATGTAAGCCTATACCCAAGGTCTTAATCACCACTTCATCTCAACTGCATATTTTGACACATGGGAATAAATGTTTTGAGGTCGAACATGTACGAAATCATTTGACTACCAATCGATAGTGAAAACTATTAATAGATGTGAGGATGGCCACCTGTAATGATGATGGTCTCCAAGATGTGCAATACAATCTAGCAAGTGTGAATAATGATGTTGTCATCCAACACTTGTATAATCATTCAAATGAGATCCAATAATGGAAACCCCTAACAAAATACAAGGTAACCTGCCACTAATTTATTTAAGTTCCAAGGCACTAACATGTCTTTTGGATCTACTTCCTAGATAGAGCATTGAAGTCGATAGGAAGAGACCTATCGAATGATAGACAATAATGTGTCCTACATTATATGACACGAAATAGGACAAGAATAATTGTTTTTTGAAGATACATTTTGAGCAATGGATCAAATTGACAGAGGGCATCATGGAAATATATGATTGATAGTTGATATAGGAAGCAAAGGATAAAGGGATCCCTTGAACAATAGTAGGCGTGACACAAAGGTTTAACCAGGCAGCTCTAGACTCATGAACACCAAAGAGTGTTAGGATACAAGGATGTAGGAACATTAGAGTATATAAGCTAAACTCTTAAGATGGTAAGGTTCATGTGAGAGGATGATAAAAAGGAGGTTTTCTGAGGGAGTGCCATATTCAAGGGAACACTCCTACCAAAAACTTTCCAAATACAGCCATAGAGTGTTGAAATATGGCAACAAGAATATTCCAATTTAATTTATCCTTGAATTAAATTGTGAATTAAAATCAAATTTAGTCTTAACAGCTACTTGGAAATAATTAATTATTTCATTATGAATTAATTAGTTGGAGAAATTCAAGTTAGAAGCCTTTTTGAAGTCATGCAAGAGTTATACCTTAAATTAAGGAGATAATGTTGAGTTATATTTGAGTTGTACTTAGTTAACTCAGTTTACTAAGTTAAGTCCAGTTAAATTAGTTCCAAACTTTTTGAGGAACTAATAGTGAGTTAACAGTTAGTTGATGCATTAATGCACTCAACTAGTGCTACTCCAGTTAACTAAAGATTCCCTCATCAGAAACACATGCATGTCTATTCTGAGAAAGACCTAGTTAAGATTAAAGACAAGGACAATGTACTATTAGTTGCATGTGTTTTCTCAAAGAGAAAACTCATGCATGCAGTCAAGGATAAATCCTTGAGGATTGCACAATTTTGGAGTGTGTGAGATTAGATTTTTCCACTTGATAACAGGAGAATCATCCCAGAGGAACAACGCAAGGAAATAGGAGCTTGGAGGGCAGAGAGGAAGGTTGGAGAGCAGCCAAGATTTCCTGTGAGCATCTGTGAGGATTGTACTAAGAGTTGGCTAGCTGTGAGAGCTAAGGCTTTATATAATCCCTACGTATTTCCACCTTGTATGATATTACAGATAGTGGGGTTTTTAGCTGAGGCTTTCCCCAAAATATTTTCATGTGTTTCATGTGCATTGGGTATCGAATATTGTCCCGGTTAACAAAAAGCAGGGAACAATAAGAATTTGTATTGATTATAGGGATATAAATCGAGCTTGTCCCAAGGAAAACTATCCAACGCCCTATATCGATCAAATAATTGATGATTGTGCCGGAAGCGAAATGTTTTCCTTTATGGATGGTTTTTCGAGCTATAATCAAATCAATATTCTACCTGCCGACCAACCCAAAACGGCATTCATTTGTCCATGGGGAACATTTGCTTATTGTAAATTACCTTTTGGACTTAAGAATGTCGGAGCCACTTTTCAACGGGCGATGTCTTATGCATTTCATGACATCAAACACATTGTGAAACCATATCTAGATGATTTGCCTGCTCATTCCTTACATCGAGCTTATCACCTCGTTCATTTACGAGCAATATTCATGA